>JAHWFP010271343.1:191343-303169 GCA_023313725.1 Lithobius niger
CGTCGCACTAATACGTGTAAAAGAATCTCCAGCGACCCAAAAAAAAAGCTGGAGCTTCTTTTACACGTATTAGTGCGACGCTGATGGCTTACATGTCTTTTTCTAATAGCTGTTCTTTTAGGGCTTTAAGTTTTTTAAGGCTTACATCCGTATTTTATATGCTTAAGCGTTTTTTAATACTAATGTCCTTTAGAATCAGTTATCGCTGATTAGGATGCAAGTATAATGTTACAGACTTTTAAAACAGGTATCGATTCGCTAGGTTTAAACATATACTTAAATTCACACATCATTATAATAAAAATTTTTAAAGTAAAAGTTGAAGGACTAACCATTTTAAATTACCTTCATTTGGCTACTATGTATTTATTCTCAACTGCCATGGCAATGGCTTTATTGTATGTGTTCTGCACATATGTTTAAACTTCTTTATAGTTAAACACTAAGAACTTACTGTTATTTCAGATACGAAATATGACGAAAATCTAATGTGTTGATGTAAAAAAATTAAAGAAGTGTAGTTGTTTGTATTCTGTAGACGGCATGGCAAACTGATGTCGAAATGTAAGTTGCAGTGTTATTCTTCACCGTTCATCTGGCTTTCTTAAATCAAGTATGACATATCTTTGGCTTGAAAAGCCAATGTATGTTCCTTTATCACTTCAATTGATTTGAGCTGGGTTTCTATGACGTAACCAGTCTACCCTCTCATACTACGCAAAGAATAGAATAAATAAATAACAGTGTTCTTCGAATCAGTATTGGTTAGACATTCGTTATTTTTGAAGAGTGTGCTGCTACTACTGAGGCTGCAACTGATAGCTGCAGATGTGTCATTAACCTGATTTTTGGGCCACGAAAAGTATTTTTTAATGAGGGATACGAAGGGATGGAGTAACCTAGACAATCTGCTGGCACTCTTCCGAAAAGCAAACCCCCAATTGCAGCAACAGTTTCTTCCAAATGAATGAACATCTCACGTCTTCTGATGTGCAGAAAAATGTTATGCATTGTACTCCTAGTGCAGCATGCGAGGATAGTTACGTTGAAGAAACCAAACACAATTTAATTTTACGAAAAAAAGAACACGCCAAGGCCATTAAAGCAAAAGAGATATCATACTCTGTGGTTGTGCACCATAAGGCAGTCGGTTACTTGCAGAAAAAGAAAGAAAGTCAGTTTTGTACATGGAAAGAAAGTAAAAAACTCGTTAACAGCTGGAGACTTATTCATTATGAACGGACTAGTAAGATTTTGAATCACCCCATTATGTACCAGTGGCACAGGTGTTTAAAAGAATCAAGGTTTAAAAAAATGAATGACAGACTATTCAAAGTTAAATTTTCTCATTTGTTAGGCATATTAGATTTGTTCTATGGCAGAGTTTCTCTGACTTGTTTTATAATTAGGTTGTAAATAGTGATTGGCAAAAATGTGAAGAAAAAATGCGTTTGAGTGACTTATTTTTTTATATTGGTAGTACTTCTCTCATAAATGCAATTTGTTTGTATCTGTTGTTGCTTTTACGCCATGTTGAATGATGCTCCGCTACAGCTGGTAAGTTAACTTCATTGTTGTTTTCTTAAGTTTTTTTTTTATTTACGTGTAATGATTGTAAGGATGTTTTTAAAAAAAGATTCCAAAAGTGACTCAGACTCTAAAATTAGGCTAACTGAAGAAGATACACTCATGTTTATGCTGGTGGGAGTTCATCTGGAGTCATCCCAAAGATCCTTGTGACAACCTTCATACCTCCACATTCTAGGAAGATATTTTAAGGTAATATACTCCAATAAAGATGGCTAACTTGTATGCAAAGATTAAATAACTAGTAGGTATTAATTTTATGGCAAAAGTATTAAAATTTATATTTATAGCCATTAGACATATCAAATATATGTATTGGTTTTCTAAATACTATAATAGCAACAAAATAATTTTTTTTGTAAAATATATTTGCTCAAGGTATTTATATGTATTGGAAAACGATACTGTGAGGTTAGCAGTTATATGCATTTCGTTTTCCTGCTGATTTCACTCTAGAACAGCAGCCCTGTACCAGAAAAATATTCATACCTGGAAAAACTCTGAATCTCGTCCTATTCTTTCGAATTTTTGATATCAGTAACAGAAATGAATAAGATTATATTTTGGATCTATTTACAAATGCACTATAAAATGTATTTTGTGCAAGCTTTGCTTGTGTCCATGTATGTATCTCAAAAAGACGTAGTGTAAGAAAAGTATCGTTGTGACACTTTCAAATTTAGAGGATGATTCAAACAAGCGGCTACAGCGACTGCCTAGTCGCACCGGTCATCTGTACAGTTCCTCCACTTCCAATGCTGAGGCGCACACCTCTATCATGCACTACAACAGCTATCTCTATTATACTAATCTAAAAGCAGTAGCCATCACAATTGCCAGTTTAAAATGTGTTGGCTTTTAGGCCTGTTTTACATTTTAGGCGTAATAGTCAGCTTTTAGGCCTAATTTTAACCAGCAGTTTTAATTTCGTAAGTAGTAGCTAACGGAGATATGGCTTGTATAGTAAGCCTATTCATTTTTGCAACACGGTGTGCACACAGTTACAGTGTTACAACGTAACGCGCAACGTATCCTGTACAAATCAGTGGTAGTAGGGAAGTGATGAGAGAGACGCTTTTGATGAAGCCAACAGTGACTCGTAGCAACTTGACGTTACCATGGTAACATGATTTTAGGCCTAATTTTAAAAATGCAGTTTTAATTTCGTAAGTAGAAGATAGGCCTAATGGAGAATTTGGTTCGACAGTAAGGCTATTCATTCTTGCAACAATGCGATGAGACTTTTAGACGAAGCTAAAATCCATTTGTTTTTATTGAGGATTTTAATTTAGGATTTTAATTCGACGATCAAATGTTATTATTTAATTTAATTATTTCAAAGAAGTCTATTAGCTATGAGGAAGTAACGATGTTTTAATTTGCCATGTTATTTAACTAACTTAACACACTGAATCTAACGTTGTAAACAATGGTCGTCAATATCTGGTACCGTTGTGAAGTTGAAAAAAGCGACCGACGGACGGACGGACAAAGTCGTTGCAATAGTCTTCTCAGCCGGTATGGCTGTACAGAAGACTAAAAACTGTTCACACGATTTTTAATACTAGCTTTCTTCACAGACCAAACTTTAAAAAAGTGTACATTAGTGTTTGAGCCAAAATTCCAATTTTGAATCCGAAAAAAGTGGTTCTTTTGTCCGTTTGCTTTAAATAAAAAATTGCCAGCTGATATTTGGTGTAGTAATGATGCAACACAAATGTTTAGAACGCATGACGTGACTACTACAGCAGACCCCATGCTTGGTATTGATGTACGTATATTACGTACATGAAAATCATTAAATTTAAAATGAATCTATTCATATGCTATTGCAATGCTGATCATTGTGCAATGGAGAAGGAGTGATAATGTTGACCATGGCTGCTAAAAATTAAATGACTTTTAATGTTCGACCAGACAGTAAACCAGAAAAGTCGATGTGCTATAATTACCAACATAACATTTATGTATTTTTCTTTAGGATGTTTCCATTTATGTTCTTTGGGACTAGATATTTACGTTTGCGTGGAAATGGTTGTTGGCAGGTAAGCACCACGAACTCATTACAAATCACCCTTTAATGCTGAAACAGTTCAATAGGTTTAGGAAGTATATTCAAGCTAGGAACTCACGTTAGCTTTGCGAATGAAATTAAGTGCAGGGCAATTCAGAAGGGTTAGAACTACTTTTCTACTGCCCATAGTTCTTATCTAGGGCCAGAACTCCCTTTCAAGCCCCAAACTATTTTATCGTGGACTGAGCTTTCTTACCCAGGGCCAAAACTCCTGTCCGGTGCTCCAAACTCCTCTTGCAGGATCCGAACTCATTTCCCAGTTTCAAAATGTGTTCTGGGGTGAAAAACCCGAAAGTCAAGCTTTTTTTTGAAAAACGTTTCGTCTATGAAAAAATAACTTCGGGAAAGAACAAAAATATTTGTAAATCTAAACTTTTTCCATCATTCTTTTGAGCATTATCGTTAACTATTGCCCGAATTCCATACCCACTCGAAACTCAACTTGTGTGACGTGACTGCTTATCCCACGGAATGACTTGACCTCTAAGTGGTCCTCATTTGTATAGATTCAGTGTATCAAAATATTTTTTCCAATCCAATACCTACAGGGAATTAGGTATAAATAAACTCGCCTTAAATAACTGCCTGATGAGTTCATTTATACCTATAAAATAAAGTTTCCAGTAATTCTTTCCCCTAATTATCTAGATTTGCGTAGATCTCCATGTATTCGAGTCGCAGAGTAATGGTGAAACTGAGGGACATAGTTCATTACATAAAAGTGTGGTGCTACCAGTGTTACTAATAGCTATTTCCATATGGACACACTAAAACTATACTATGCCATACGTAGGTCAGCAGCAACACAAGAGAAGTATTTAATGGATCTCCCAAAACGTCTAATTTTCAGACTACTTATGTGGCAGGACATAACATATCACCACCCCAACAAAGATGGCAGTGTCAAAGTTGTTGCGAATATGAGAGACCATACGGAAGTGGAAGATATATGGAAAGGTAACAATCATTTGATGTTAGTGGTATATGTTGCTACTGCTAACACTGTCTTCATTGATTAACCTGCAACATAATAACTCCAATTGTTAAGGCAAGCAGTACTTTCCAATCTAGTTGGTCAATCGTATTTTAATGGACACTGGCATGCATGCATGCGGTCCACGTCAAATACGAATACTGGATGAGAAGTTCTGTTTAATTCTATTGGCATGGAATAAAGTCCACTGAGAATAAAATTAAAGAATTGCGTTTTGAAAAACGTCGCTATTTATTCCAGCACTATTTATTGTAAAGAATAATGACTGCAATAAGGTCCACTCAAACTGGAAACGTTTTATTTATTTAATTTAGGAAACGCTTACCAGAATAATGTCCACTGTAGTGCAAGAGTTATGTTGCCTTAAGCAAGAATCAGCCCATAAAAGCCATGCACATGTGCTATCGCAATTGCTATAAGCATGAGCGAGACATGATTCCGTTGTGTTATTGAAGCATCTCGGTGTTAAGGCATCATATGGAAGCAGGCTAGCTCATAGATATCGGAGGCACATTGTCAGGAGCAAGTGAAGGCCACCGATATATGCTCAGGCCACTAGTGCTGGAGATTAGGTTCCCTTATTGCCATTCTTAGTGCTACTACTACAAATTGGGCTAAGTCCGATTATCTGCGAATTGACTTGATGTAAGAATGTCGACTTCAAACTCTTTTGTTTCATGCGCAAAGCTCATGAATGTCGCCTTTCATGAAATTTTATCCAAATAAAAATAAAATGTCGAACGTTATTTGCCAATTTATATCCTTCAAGTTTCATTGAGATTACAAAGGATAGTCAAACACATAGATGAATGATATTGAAACAAACAGAACCTAAACATAAGTAACAAAATTTCCCAGACATAAACTAAGACTCAGGACTGGCCAAGAGATTATTTTAAAAACGTTTACTAACCCTGCCCATTTAACTTTGTGTGTGACACTCAGAACTGTATATTCTGTTGCAGCACATAACATTGTAGCACGAATCCGTATGCTAGTCACTTCCCCGATCACAATTAAGCATCAGTTCATGATTCAGACTGTGTCCTTCATCTGCAATTTACAATGTTGCTGTACACTACAATTAGCTGCAGTATGAGTTCACTTCAGAAATGACATATGACGAGTATCTCTTTTTTTTCTTTAACACTACAGAAATATCCGTTTCCTTCAGAATACAAAACACTCCCCATTTGTTTAGAATTGCACTCAAAAACTACGTCGAATTCCTTCATTCTAGGATTGAAGGACATTGAAAGATTCCATCAAAAGTACAGCAGAGTCCACTGATTTACAATGGAGGTTATCCCAGTTTGAGTGGAAGTTATTCTAGTCATTATTAGTTTTACAGCAAATTGAACTGGAATAACATCCACTGCTAGTAGACGATATTCAAAACGTAATTATTGATTTTTACTAATCAGTTTACACCATTCCATATCATTACCATTAAAATTGACAATATTTTTTTCCCATTTTTCTAAACTGAATAACATCATCTGCTCTTCAATAGACAGAATTCCTATCGGGCGAATTATTTTTTTACAGTAAATTGCACTGAATATTTCCTGCCATTAGACGTTATTTAAAACGTTATTTGTTTAATTTCATTTTCACGTTTCTCCATGCCATTTCAATTAAAAACCATGCATTTATTAATAAATGTTTTCAACCCTGAATAACGTCCAGTTTTGGACAGGGGACGTTATTCAGGGTGGTATTTATTTCATCATCCTAGTGAACCTTGGGTATCACAAGAGACTCGTAACAAAATCGTAGAGCTCTGTACTGAATTTCCCATGAATATTATCTTTTTAAAATATTTGGTAGATAAGCAACTGGAATTAGATATTTAAAAAAGGCAGAGAATTAAAACTTTTAAAAAATTGATGTGATATACACGAGAGTGAAAAGGAATGTCTGTGGGATGAATGTCTGTGACATGATCATGCCCGCAAAATGAGTGTTAGTGAAATGAGAGTCTGTGAAGTCACTGTTTGTGAAATGATCGGTTTCCCAGCAGAGTAACTCCATGATGTACCTGTAATTATCAGACACTTTAACAGTACTTAAAACTGCATTAATGCTACATAACAAAATAGACATTATGTAGCAAGTGCCTAGCATTTAAAATACATTAGACAAGACACTTTGACGAATAGTCACACCACTACACCACCATTAAACAGCAGTGTTTTGTAAACAATTATATTATTTCAGTTATAAGGAATTATCGTGTTACGTAGACCACCGTGCAAATTCCTTACCGACAGACTGGTTCAAAACGTAAAAAATGAGTATAAATACATTTTTCCTTGCATGATTGATATTGATGATTTGAAACACACCGTTCAACGGCCTGGTCAACTTCAATTTGCTAAAACAAATTATAAAAATTAAAATTATCAATGATAATGAAAGTTCTATTGGACATATCTAATGCTTACCGAATGAATAGTTTTTCTATGTAATTTTATTTCAAGATGCAGAATATGTAGAAATCTTTTATAGTGGTTCAACATATCTCTGGGGTGAGGAAAAATTCGTTGTCATTAATATTTTCTCTATGTACGACTAAAAAAACTGTGTTTAGCTCCAGTTCCTTACTTACACATGGCTAATTAACCAGTCATAGTTCTCCAATCACCTTTTTTTATGTACCATCTGCACTTATCCAAATAGTCATCAGTAACTGAACGTAGCGTAGTTTTAGTGGTGAAAGATGCGGAATAAATCTTGATACGTATTGTGTAGAGCTGAATACCACCTGATGAGGTTTATGTATATTAGGGTGGAGTGTAATTTGGACTGGGTGTGGAAAAGTTGCCTTTTGGTACAAAGTAAGTAGTAGGAAAGAGCGATTTGGCAGACTGAGAGAACACCAAAAGATGGCCACCCCCCATTCAAGCCGGAAGTGTCGCCATTTTCCAAGTTGGCTGACCAAATAAGCACCGTAAGCGGAACCGGAAGTGTTACCACTTTGAATGACGTCAATTCCGGACTGCCATTTTGGGGTTTCAGTTTCAGTTTCAATTTTAGAAAGTATTTAAAATGCCCATAACTTGGGAACCGTTAGTCCTAGAGCAAAGTGGATCGAAATTTGGACACCCTTTCGAAAAACCCACCGGGGGTCCAGCTAACTGTTAGTCCATCCAAAACTAGGATACTCGAATTTTTGGAGTTGGCCCACCCCAATAACTCGGGAACCGTTGATCCTAGAGCGATACGGGTCGGGGTTTCGCATCCCCATTCTACATGTGGGCCTCTCGAGAGTTGGGAACCGCCATTTTGGGCAAGTTGGCCAGCCCAATAACTTGTTGGGTCTAGAGCAAATCCGCTCGGCATTTAACCTTCTCTGACTGCATCCTACGTGTGGACCTCCCCAAAAGTCAGGTACCGTTGTTTTTGGGAGTTGGCCCACCCCAATAACTCGGGAACTGTTACTCCTAGCCCAGAACGGTTTGGAATCTGGTCCCCCGTTCTGTCGGACTACCGCGAAGATCAGTTCTTTTTCAACTGCTACTCTGCCTTCCCCTTCATATCATCGGGGTACTGAGCCCCTCCGCCGCATCAAGGCTGCAGTTATCGGAAGGGTGGGATGGAATGGGATGGGAAGGTTTGGGATTAGGATGGGGTCACGGCCGCCTGCCCACCGTGGTCGAACCTGCCGAAGATCGAATTCCTCCGATGGTATACCCGGTAGTGTGGGAAATACGGGTCAAGGCCTAAAACATCTAGGACCTAAATAGGGTCCCGTAGGAAGATGCCTAGGACACGGGTGTTGAATTCTGCACGTTTCGTAGGTGAAGGGCTGGGGTTTGCTCGGGTTTGAGAGACGCTCCACGCCCCGCAATGGCTCCATCGCCACAGCCTCCGCAGTCAATGCCTCCCCCGCTCGAGCCGTATCGGAGTAAGTAAAGTTACTATTTTGCCCATTTCCGCAGAAATTGTTGGAAATTATCCCATTATCTTTCTCTAACTCACAGATAAGTTAGCTAAGGCTAATACTTTGGTTAATGCATTTTCTTCTAACTTTACAACTGACAATAATGTGATACCACCACTAACCGACACACGTGTGATAGATCAGAGCTTAGATATCGCATTTGGGCCATCTGATGTGTTGGAAATTCTTAAGAGCCTAAAATCTAGTAAATCTATAGGACCTGATGGCTTCTCAGCATCTTTTTTTAAAGAGGTGGCACGAGAAATTTCATTACCTTTATCTGTTATTTTTAATTTATCATTCACTACTGGTACTTTGCCTGATCCTTGGAAGACTGCGCGGGTGGTGCCAATATACAAAAAGGGTAGTGCTTCCAATCCATCAAATTACAGGTCTATATCACTAACATGTGTAGCGTGCAAAGTAATGGAACGTGTTATAAGAAATAATATGGTCAAATTTATGGAACATCATTCCGTTATACTCAATGACCAATTTGGTTTCGTCCCAAATCGTTCAACAACCCTGCAATTGCTTTCTGCACTGGAGGATTGGGCATATAATGCTGATAGCGGGATTCCTACAGATGTTGTTTTCATTGATTTTGCAAAAGCTTTCGATTCGGTTGTTCATTCTAAATTAATAGCCAAACCTAAATATGCTGATTTTTCTGGCACACTAGTTAGTTGGATTGAAGACTCTCTCCATAATCGTTCACACAAAGTTGTTGTTGGTCAGTCAGCATCGCGTTCTGTTATGGTTGGGAGTGGTGTACCACAAGGATCGATTCTAGGACTAACTGTTTGTCATATGTATTAACGATCTGATCAGTACATCTTCATGTCCTTTACTTAAGTATGCTGATGATGTGGAAACTTATGGTAAAGCCAATCCAGCACTTGAAACATGAAAAATTAAATAATGTAATTGAAAATATTGGCAGCTGGTCATTAGCATGGCAACTACCAATTGCTGCAGACAAATGTCATGTTCTCCATACAGGAAAAAAAATCACTTTTTCCCTTACTCGTTATTAGATTCTAACATTGAATCAAGATCACAGGTTAAAAACCTGGGTGTTTGGCTTACTAATGATTTAAAGTTTTCTACCCACATACAATCTATTATTAAAACTGCAAATCAACGTTCAGCAATGATCAGATGTTGTTTTACTTCAGGAGATTCAAGAACCCTCATATGGGCATACAAGGTGTATGTCCATCCAATTCTGGAATACGCTAGTCCAGTGTGGTCGCCTTTTTTATTGAAGGACATAGAAGCAATTGAGCGAGTGCAACGTAGATTTACAAAATCAATTGGTCGGCTTCACTCACTTAACTATCAGGAACGTTTGAAAACCTCAGGACTTGAGACGCTTGAATCAAGACGTCTTAAGGCTGATTTAATTTTAATGTATTGTATCATTAATGGAATTTTTGATGTTGATGATTCAAAGTTTTTTGAACTACGAGGCACATGCAAAACCAGGGCACATCGATCGAAATCAATTGTAAGGAGGGTTATCTCAGATTGTCGTAAATTTTTCTTTTCCAATCATGTGGTGGGGCCTTGGAATAGCCTACCCGATGAGTTTATGAATGTACAGAATGCAGACCATTTTAGGAGCAAGCTCCGGAATTATAGTTTGGCAGGATTCTTACGTTGTTTTAAGTGGTGAGGCGTATAGCACATAGCCGAGTATTGTATTTTATTAAGTATAGGATTAGCATTGTTTTTTATATATAAAACTTCGACATATAGTAATTTACTATGCACTTTACTGTCAACATGAAAAATGTATATTTATCTTTGTAAGTAGAATATTTTAATTTGGGAAAGGTTTTAGTGGCAATTGCCCTTCCTCTGCCCGTTCGTTATGAACAAATTCATTATTATTATTATTATTATCAGCTCGCGTCTGCAGCCTGTACATACGCTCCAGATTCTTCGACAGCTCTATCTTCAGTTCCTCCGCAGCTATCGCAGCGAGTGGCCCCTCCTTAGTGAAGATCTTCACCACAGTCTCAGGGTCAAGCGATATTGGGGTGATTATTGGAGTTGCCGCTTTGCCCCGGTACCTGTGTCGATAGGGTGAGCCATTCCAGTATCTCTTCTCAGTCCGCCTCTTCGACCCGTACACACGCTCCAAAACCCCTGCCCATTCTATCTTCGCTTCCTCCGAAGCGAACGCAGCAAATGCCTCCTCCTTAATGAAAATCTTCGACCCCGTCTCTGGGTCGGGCTGCACCAGAATGAGGGGAGTTGCTTGTTCGGAATGGCACCTGGGTGGATTGGGGAAATCACACCGGTATTGAGTCTCGGACTGCATCTTCGAGTTGCAGGTTTGTTTGGGAAAATCATCCGGTATTGAGTCTCCAACTGCATGTGTGCCGACGATCGGTGAACCACCCCTGGTTGTGCCATACAGCAGCATCAGTGAGGGATTGCTGTACGGAAATTTTCCGAGAGTAAACAGCCGACCTCTGCTTCACCTCGCAAGAAACTGTGCAAGAACTCACCCATGTTCCGGGTCGTCAGCACACCAGAGCGGCCGATTACCCGAACAGCTTGATTACCTAACCATCACCACCGATTCAGGGCGCCTCAACAGAGCACGCAGATCGTCGCCAAAGCAACCCGAACCCCCCGGCTCTCATTGGTCCATATTACGAAAAGAATGATGGGATCCCTGATGAATCCGGAATGTTTCAATGTTGAGTGATTCATGGAAGTCACGTTAACAGGAAGACCAAGAGACTGCGAACCAACTCGGGGATTCATCCCCATCTCATGACTGGAGGAGTTATCTGGCTGTCCCACGTTCACCCCTGCACCTGGCTACAACGGATTTCAAAGGGCCAGACTCGTTTAACGCCGGTAATGTTCGACCATTAAAACCATTACGTCGTCCCGACATATAACAGGACAAAAAGGATCGATGTAACCCGAAACACCTGCACTCTCGTAACGAATAAAAAGTCCGAAATTGACGAATTGTTATTTTATTTCTCAATCAACTCACAAATACAAAACATTTTATGCAACATTACCGAGACAAAAATGTGGTGTATGTACCCAGGCCCCGGTATGATAATTTGAACTTGGGCGGGGTTAGGGGATGGGTGCAAGGATCCAGAACGTGTGGCGGTTAATCCAAGAGGGTAGCACGGACCATCGAAACGTCGACGTAGGGTGGTTTCAGCAGGATACCTTCCTGAATGTGCACGACCCTGCTCACAACCACGGTCTTTACGGTCTGTTTGGCGCAGACCAAGTGCACGGGCAGGTGGATGAACTTGAGGTCCCCGGTCCTCTCCATCGTGAACAGGCACTTGGGAACGGCACCATCCAACGGAACGAAATTTGTTTTGTTAAGCGTCTGCACGTTCAGAAACGTCAACCCGGATTCCGTTAACAAAATCAAATCTGTGTCCCGGATCCCTGCAGCGGCAGCCTTGCAATGGAGTCACCAAGGTCTGGGGTTTAAGGGAGACCAGATTCCGAAGCGTTCTACTCCAGGACCTACCGTTCCCGAGGTATGTCCGGTTAATCGCAATATGAACTCGGTGGCTGCATGGGGCACACTCGGGAAGTCAAATCCCGAGCCATTGCGCTCTAGGACCGATGATACTGTAGGTTCCCGTGTTATGGCCACAGGTCCACACTTCCTTGAGATGTTGCGCAGGGTCAATTGAAAATCTTTTCATATGTATAGGAAAATCCGCTTATACACGACTTAGCAGCTAACTCATAACTCGAAGATGTAGTCGGAGACTCAATACTGGAGTGATTTCCCCAAACAAACCTGCAACTTGGAGATGCAGTTTGAGACTCATTACCGGTGTGATTTCCCCAATCCACCCGAGTGCCATCCCGAAGAAGCAACTCCCCTCATTCCACGCAGCTCGACCCGGAGACTGGGTCGAAGATTTTCACTAACGAGGAGGAATTTGCTGCGATTGCTGCGATTGCTGCGGAGGAAGCAAAGATAGAACAAGCAAGGTTTCTGGAGCGCATGTACGGGTTGAAGAGTCGGGCTGAGAAGAGATACCGGAATGGCTCACCCTATTGACGCAGGTATCAGGGCAAAGCGGCAACTCCAATAATCACCCCAATATCGCTCGTCCAGGAGACTGTGGTGAAGATCTTCACTAAGGAGGAGGCACTCGCTGCGATGCCTGCGGATGAAGCGAAGATACAGCTGTCGAAGAATCTGGAGCGTATGTACAGGTTCAAGATGAGCGCTGATGAAAGATATTGGGATAATTTCCGACAATTTCTGCGGAAATGGGAAAGTAGTAACTTCACTTGCTCCGATACGGCTCGAGTGGGGGAGGCATTGACTGTGGAGTCTGTGGCGATGGAGCCGTTGTAGGGCATGGAGCATCTCTCGAACGCGAGCAGACCCGAGCCCTTCACCTACGAAACGTACAGAATTCAACACCCTGCGTCTTAGGGATCTTCCTACGGGACCCTATTTCGGTCCTAGACGTTACTAGGCTTTAACCCGCATTTCCCACACGACCAGCTATACCATCGGAGGACTTCGGTCTCCGGCAGGTTGGTCCAAAGTGGGCAGGCGTTCCTGACCCCATCCTAATACCAACCCTTCCCATCTTATGCCACCCCATCCCACCCCTCCGATAACTGCAGCCTTCACGCGGCGGAGGGGCTCAGTACCCCGATGATACGATGGGGAAGCCAGTAGCAGTTGAAAAAGAAATGAACTTTGCGGTAGCTCGACAGAAGGGGGCCGGATTCCCGAGTTATTGGGGCGGGCTAACTTCCAAAAATGTTAGTACCCGACTTTCGGGGAGGCCCACACCTAGGATGCAGTCGGAGAAGGCTAAATCCCGAGCGGTTTTGCTCTAGACCCAACGAGTTATTGGGATGGGCCAACTTGCCAAAATTCGAGTACCCGACTTTCGGGGAGAACGATGCCTGGAGATACTAAATTCCGAACCGTTTCGCTCTAGGACCAATGGTACCCGAGGAATTGGGGTGGGCCAACTTTCCCAAAATGATGGTACCCGACTTTCAAGAGGCCCACACGTAGGATGCGGCATGGGGATGCTAAACCCCGACCTGTATCACTTTAGGACCAATGGTTCCCAAGTTATTGGGGTGGGTTAACTCCCAAAATTCGAGTAACCCAGTTTTGGGTGGACCATCAATTAGCTGGGACACCCTGGTGGGGTTCTCGAAAGGGTGTTCAAATTTCATATCCATTTTGCTCTAGGACCAACGCTTCCTGAGTTATGGGCATTTTAAATAATTTCGAGAATTGAAACTGAAACTGAAACCCCAAAATAGAGACCTTCAACATGGAACACCCCAAAATGGCAGAGCGGAAGTGACGTCATTCAAAATGGTAACACTTCCGGTTCCGCTTCCGGTTCTCATGGGGGCAGCCATCTTTTAAAATGGCGGCACTTCCGGTTTGCATGGGGGCGGTTATCTTTTGATGTCTTCTCAGTCTGCCAAATCGCACTTCCCTATTAATAAAGTAAGCTGTGTTAATAGCATTTTGCCCTAGATTAATATTTAGGTCTGCCCCAAACCAATTGAAAATCTCCGTTTTTGTCCATTTTGTGATATTCGGAAAAAAATGTTATAATTTTTTATAATTAGAAATTAATTTGGGCTGGGTATGGAAAACTTTCCGTTTGGTAAAGGTAAACTGTGGTAAAAGCATTTTGGCCTAGGTTAGTATTTATGTATGCCCCAATCCAGCTGACAAAGTGTCTTTTTCGGACTTTTACGGAATTGTGTATTCAATTCAAATTACATTCCTTAAGTCATAATTCTGTTTAAGTTTACCTTTGCTTGATTTATTTTGTCTCTTTTATTTCATATTAGATAATAATTAGGATGGCTGCTATTTCTGGATGTAAGCAGCCAAACCACGGCTGCATACCAGTTGTTTGATTTTTGGAAACCCTTTGGATTTACCGCTGACCGTTCTTCCCACAAATGCTGGGGTGATGAAATGTTACTTGTTCCTTAAAGAAGAAATGACAGAGAGATTTGCAGAGAACCCAGCAGTCGCTGAAGTTTCATGTTGTGTTGTGTCCAAAGTTGAAGCATTGTGGCACAAGACATCGATTCCAATTTTAACATACAAGTGCATTGTATTGAAGATAAAAGAACTTCATGGCAAGCATCAAAATTTGCTCAAGCCCTTCAAGAGCCGACAAAATTATCCTAATTATAAAACAACCCTTCAAAACTATTGTACAAAATCTAATTCCAAGTTGTTTGACGTTGCAGTTTGTAAATGCGTGGAAGTAAACCATTGCAAGTGTGAAAAAACTGATAAGGAACCTGTGGCAGAAAGACCATTTTTGGAAGATCAGAGAAGTGCACGAAAGATGATGATAGGAAGTATAGATAAGTCATTACAAAGTGATTGCAAGAACGCGAAAAACGAAAAGAAAACATTCTAATATTTGCTGCAGAACTACAACAGCCATGTCTAACCCCCCCCCCCATTGTCTTCAAATATAATGAATTCAGTTCTTCTTCTGACATTCAATCTGATAACGAAACTGATTTTGCGCAATAGTTTTGTAGCTTTGTTTGATAGTCAGAATTATTTTGTCGGCTCTTGAAGGGTTTGAGCAAATTTCATGCTCGTTTTGAAGTTCTTATAATTTCCCTAGAGTGCACTTGTGTGTGAAAATTGGCATCGATGCCTTGCGCTACAATGCTTCGACTATGGCTGCAACACAACTTGAAACTTCAGCGACTGTTGGGTTCTTTGCAAATTTCTCTGTCATTTCTGCTTTATGGAACAACTTACATTTCATCACCACAGCATTTATGGGAAGAACGGTGTGTTTACCAATCCGAAGGGTTTCCAAAAATCAGGCAACTGGTATGCAGCCACAGCTTCGGCTGCTTACATCCAGAAATGGCAGCCATCCTAATTATTGTCTGTTTTAAAATAAAAGTGACAAATTAAATCATTTATATCAAACATAATAAATCAAGCAATGGTAAATTGAAACAAAATTACGACTTAGGAAATATAATTTGAATTGAATACAGAATTATGTAAAAGTCCGAAAAAGGCTTTTTCAGCTGATTGGGGCAGACCTAAATATTAACCTAGGGCAAAATGCTATTAACATAACTTACTTTGTACCAAAAGGCACCTTTTCCACAACCAGCCCAAAAGGTGGCACATATACATTCAACAGAAAAATTTCATTGCTGAAAAAAAATCGTTTTTAAGACTTTCCACCACTTTCTAGTACAATTTGTGACAATTTTTATCTGGACTTGTTTTGAAGATTTTTATGCCTATTTCCATAATTAGCATATTTAATGACCTAATTAACTGATTTATAGATCAAGCATAACGTTTTTCGGGTTGGTCCCACCCTAACAAATTTGGTGTCAAATTAAAGCCTATACCTTAGGCTAGGACCTAAACCACAAATAAGTGCCCAGTTTTCACATGCAGAGACCATATATAGTAAAATCACACATAGAAGCAAAAAAAGCACAAAATTATTAATAATCTCAATTAATTTAATATGCAAAAGACGTCAGGACACTCAGGAAACCAATTTTTTTTTATTTTCTGTGGTTTAGGTCCTAGAAGCAACATATGAGTCTAACTTGGTGCAGTAGCTCAGGAATTGGACCAAAACTGTAGTTTCTACATATGAGCAAAGTGACTGATGTACGTCAAAAACACAACTTTTCAGGAGAAGCAAATGAAAATGGAGTTTGTTTTTACCTGCTATTTAAAAGTCACCAGCACCATATACTTCTCCCTCCTGTTCTTTTTGTTGGTCATTGAAGCCTTTCCTAATAGATCTGGACCGCTTCCTTGCCTGTTTTCTAAGAGCAGAGCACTTTCTGACTGCATGCTTGATTCGCTGCTCATCAAACGAAAGAAGTTTGCGCTGCGTGTTCAACCCAGGGTTTATGCCCATAGACTGCAACACATTCAACACAACAAGTCTACCATCATTGAAGTGACAGATGGCTTGTGCTGCTGCCAGCTTCCCCAAATCCACACCCACAAACTGCTGCTTAGGACAATATCTCCATATAAGGTTATTGACGGACTCATTCACATTCTGTGTATAGCCGTCAAGACATCGCCGCAGTAGGTCTGTCGAACAGAGATCTTTAAAAATCGGTTTCACCAAGTTCAGAACTTCGTTAGGCAGGCCATGCTTGTGCTTGTAGGGCTCTGAATTTCCTTCAAGCAACAGTTTTTTATACTTACACCAAGTATTTGATTCATCTGGACAAAATCCATGATGCGGACTATCATTTGTCGATGCACAGTGAAAGAGTGTTGCAAAAGCGTTTCGTTGCATGGCCTCTAAATCGCCAACATTTTCTCGTATCGCCATTCCAAAAAAATTCTGAAGAGTGTCTATAAATCTGTCGGTTAACCTGCCACGGCCACCAATGGTCCTCCCATCACCGAGTTTTTGCCCGCGCATGGTAGTTTTTAGTTTCCTCAGGCGGCTGCCAACCCTTTTTTGAATGTGGCCTATAGACTCTTTCTTTACTATTTTTTCGTCACCGTACACATTTTCTTCAGACACTGTAGCAAATGCCTTCGTATCGCCATCTCCGATGTAGCCTAAATATTTAACACCTCTCTTCTCTACTGAACGTTTGAAAATACGAAGCGCCCCCACAGGCTCCATTGCACCAGCTGATCCGGTGTGATTGAGTTTGCACTTATGTTCAGCAGCAAAACGATGAAAATCTGTAGGCCTACTGTTTTTCCTTTTCTCCCAAAATTCACACATTTTACAGTACGTAGACAAAACTTCGTAGTCTATAACTTTGTCGACTTCCTGTGCAACTGCGGTAATAACACCATAGGATGAAGAGTAACCCCTGCGATGCCATGTGCCATCTACAGATACATCGCAAGACACCACCACACTTTCTAAAACTTCATGTTTGGATTTTAGTTCTTTGCTAGCTGCGTTCATAGACGTTTCAGCTTCTTCGTCGTATGTTTTCAACAGTTTTTTAACATGTGCCTGATAACTTTTTTGAGTAATTTTGCATGGCATGTCCATGATTGCAGCAAATTCATTTATGCCACTGTTGTGGACACCTAGTGACTGAAAGGCAAGTACAATTCTTCGATTTACAGAGAATGCCTTATTGGTACTGTTTTTCTCTTGGATGTGTATATTTTGTGCTCAAAGGAACACATTTCACACGCAAATTCTAGGCCGACAGCAAATCCGTAAGAGGTTCCCGTTTTCATTACTACCGGGTTAGTAGTGCATTTAGGGCACTTGAAAAACGTGTCGACAAGCTCACACAATACTGATAAATCAATAATAATATTTCCACTATCTTCTGTGTCTTCGAAAAAACTTACATTTGCAGAAGTCGGACGTGGTGAAATAGACTTTCTCAACTTTCGCTGCGATGCACATGGCGCTTTTTTTGCCGCCTTGTCAGCCTCGCTTTTCGAGTGTTGATTCCCATGAAAACGACGTTTTTTAGCACGAACACCTTTATAGGAAGGCATAGTAAGGTGTATTTGGTTCTTTCAATAAGTTTTAACTTCAGTAAGCTTCCAAGCGTTGAAAAATAGGACGAAATGTACGCAGCCAGCGTTGCTTACAATTCAGTCATGGGCGGCACCATTTTTCTGATGCAGCGGCGCCGTCTAGTGGCGTTTAGCTCCACTACAGCATTACGAACTTGGAGAGAATCAGCTGACGAGTTGCTTCCGTAAACAGTGGTGATTTCCAGCACAAAAATCTAAGGAATTCGACCCAAAACACATAGTTTTCTCCACTTCCATAAGCACTTCCGGTTTAAATCTGTTGTGCAGTATTGTACAATTAATTGTTTTACGAGCTATTAAAAATTAAAATTGAAAAAAAAAATGACTGTAACGTGTTACTAAAGGTTCAAACTACCAGAAAATGTAATAAAAAAAATTTCGAATTTTTTGAAAAAACAAATTTTGAATGTATATGTGCCACCGAATATCACAAAATGGATGAAAGCTGAGTTTTTCAAGTGGCTTGGGGCAGACTTAAATATTAAACTAGAAAAAAATGGTATTAACACAGCTTAATTTGTACCAAAAGGCAACTTTTCCATACCCAGCCCAAATTAATTTTTTTTAAAGTTTTCTCACTACACCATATTTGTATCAAATTGCAGTTCCCTATCCATTCTTGTTATCAGCCGATGTGTGCTCAGTTTGTTCATTCGCCCTCATTTCTTATCTTCGTGTTTATGGACAAACATTTTGTCCATCAATCATATTTTCTATGACTGTGTGTGTACTGGAGAGCACATTCTAGTATGACAACTCGAAATACATGGCTGGAAGCCTTTGAAAATACATTATGAGGCAGGTTGAGAAGCAAGCATCATTGATTAGTGGGCCTCATAGGTTGATTTTTTCATGCCTGATATGTGGCTGTTTGTAGAGCCTGTGACATTTTACCAATAATGCTGAGAAGTAATGTTGTAAAAATTTATGTACATTTCATTTTACTTGGACGTAAGAACATTTTTTATGACATTATTTAACACTTGGTCTTGACTGGTAAATGACAGTGTACTATTATAAAAAAAATAGGTTAGTCTATATAAATGACTTTAAAATAAATCTTCATAGTAGTATTTTAGTCAATATTGCAGTTTATTAACTTGGTGGAGATAAGGGTGTAAAAATTTCGTCATGGTCGTGGATGTAATTATTGAACACACCTGGGTTAAGACACTCTCCTCTCTTCCACCCCTTTCTTACTTACCATTTCGCTATTAGTTATTTACTAATTTAAATAGGCAAGCATTGACTTGCTGAGTAATTATTTTTATCTTGATGATTTTTAACGTTTATGTATTCATGCATATTTACCTTGCATATTTCCCCTTCATGCATATTTACCCTTTTGACCATTTGCCTTAAATACTCGTATTGCGCCGTGCGTGGGCACGAGGCATTAAGGATGAGTACAGGGCATATGACATGCGCTCATTGAGAGGCATTTGAGTCGCTAAGTGTGCATGTCTGTATACTGCCCTTTTACAAAGTTATTGTATACTTTGGAAGTCAGATGTTTGATTCGTTTGCATAAATTTCGGATAGCGGTTACTGGAAAGATTGTGTGACGAGTTAATATTTTAATTATCAAGAAAAATACGACGGTAGGAGCACAGTTTAAGATGCGCAATCAAATGCAACAGCAGTAACCTACACTTTGAGATGTAGCACCTTAAACGCAATTTCCCCTGCTTGGCAGATGAGGAGGAAATAATGTAGTTGACAAGATGATACCATGGGTGAATAATACGAAAAATAAAAAATGTGTAACACACTGAAATTTAGAAAGAATTAGTTTACGTTTAAGTCCATGAGTTTAGTGACCATTGAACCGTCTGCAGAAATAAATAGAAGGGATGGAATGGTGTTGGTTAATCAATTTAATAGTTTCAATGAATTCACCTCCTTAGAAATGAATGACTTGATAAGGCAGGGAGACTAAGCCTCTGTAATGGAGCCTCATATGGTAAGGATATATGCCCAGGGTTTTATTTTTCAGCTTTTTCAAGAATGTCAGTAGATTTTTGAAATGAGACATCCAAGCTTGGATGCAGTACTTCAGGTAGGAGCCATCAAAAACTTTGTAAAGCACTTCAAAGAGAACACAATTCAGAAAATTAAAATATCTGAAATAGTGGCTTATTGTACATATTGCTTTTCTGCGGCTGAAGCACATTGTTGATGAAAATTAAGGTTGTCATTAATCAAAATGCCAAGATCTTTAGTATAATTTTTGAAGTGGATATGGTTAAGAAACAAGCGCCACAAATACTTTTTTTACCAAGATGAAGAACATCACTCTTAGACACATTAAAATTTATGCATTTGATATAGGCTACCCAACGTGGAACAGAGCTAAGGTTAAACTGAATGAGTAAGTTATTAGTTGCAAATTGAAGAACACGTTAGATTTTTCAGATCGTCAGCAGAAAGTAAACTACAGAATAGCTTTAACAGATAGGAAGAAAGTTAATGAAAATATTGTCGAGCGTGTGACCAAGAACTGAACCCTGCAAAACTCAGATGGAATTGGCATCCAGTAACAAAGGAAACCACGGAGCGAGACATAAAATCTACGATTAAGGAAACAGGTATATATATACAGAACCATTGAAAGAAATGGGAGAAATTTAATTTGTGAAGTTTGGAGAGAAGAATCGAATAATCTGATACGTGTCTGAGGAAAAGATCACTTTGATGTTTTCAGGGGTTTGTGCAAAAAAAAAACCGATTTCTTAAATCTTGAAGTTTCAGACTTTTGCAAGTTCGATTTGTATTGGTAGCCTATCTTACCTTTATGCGATGAACATAAGTAAAAAATAAAACTAAACAGTAATTAGGTTTACTATTTACTAAAAGTGGTAAATAGTAGATATTCAATATACCCTAGAAAAACGAAGAAGGTTTCCCGTAATCCGCCTTTTTATGCTTTATACACTTCGTAGAATGTGTGACTATCAATGGACTGTAATGGTAGAATACGAGACTTGGTGAAACCTTACACTCTGCTTGTCGTCATTGTTTCCAGAAAGACGTGGTATTAGCCCGTCTGCATGTCGGTCACACCGACCTTATTCAGTACTTCCTTTTCATGGAGGTTATCCTTCGTGAATGTAATTGGGATGGACAGCCACGAACGGTCCGTCACTTGCTTGTTAATTTTCACCATCTTCATTTCAATAAATATTTTCATACATTTACCAACATTTCCCTTTGTTTGTTTTTTATTTATTTTAATATGTCCTTTGTTACTTTCAGTTGATCCCAACGTGGACTCCTTTATGATCTTCTGGCCTTAAAGTAAACCCTTTTCAGTGATATTCCAAGCCGATCATCATGTGATTAAATTTTGAACATCAAAAATAAACCTCGTTTAAACAGAAAATTTTAAACAATGGAGTTTAATGAAACACAAAAATATTAAAAATAGAAAATTTTCCGCAACCTACAGGGCAATAATTCTGGAAATGGATTTGGGATGTAGGAATTAAAAAAAAAAATTAATATATTTTACATAATTTTTTATTATCTTTTTTATCCCTTTTGAAAAAATATAAAATAAAATAAAAAATTAAGAAATAAATATTTGTATGTATTTAATTTTTTTAATTTATCTTCTTACGTCTTACTTTTGCTCACGCTTAATTTTTCTGTAATTTTTATTAAACCCCATTGCTAAAAGTTAACTGGCTGAAACCAGAAGAGAAGCTAGAGTGTAAATATTACGCTACCTCGTTTGCTTCCATTGGCATTCGACCAAGAAGACAAAATAATGTATGTTTATATTGGTAATGTTTTCCTCAATTTCCATAATTTATTAGTGCTTTGAAAGTGTATTTTTTTGCAATGCACATATTTGACCTTAGTTTTGATGTTTGCAGAAATAATGACGTCAACTCGAAGCAGAAAGAAAGAGCTGAATTACCAATAAATCACAAGTTTCATTACAGCTCCCTGAAACCGGTGTAGGGTACTTTTTGACGAAGGAGTTAATTTTGCTAGGAAATGCTTATACTATTATACACATGTCAAATCTAACAGCAGATAATTGCAGTTAACAGGTCACAACTGGTTATAAATTTTATCCTTTTACCCTTTTTTAATGGAATATTTTAACCCGTGTTGTTGCCCATGGAACTATATTATTTTGGCCACCAACTTTCCTTGTTTCTTTATATAAAAAAATCTAAATGTATTATTAAGATTAGTAATGTTATTTGTCAAATACTTTGTGTCCAAGTTGAATATCGTTTTATGACAATTTTTCTTTTCAATACACTGATATTGGTTACTATTAGCATCAGTATTCGAGAAACCTAACACGTCAACATGTTATTGTGGTCATCAGGGCTGAGCAGTGAAAGCGCTCAGCCTGGTTGCTGGAGGTTTGTGTGGATCTGGTCAAACCCCTGGAAAGGGGTCTTGGCTTAGTCCCCACCACGGATGTCGGCTAGGGTAGCGTGAGAGGCTACCATGCTTCCTCAGCAGCTATGGAAAGTATTCTGGCTAATTCTGGACAAACTTGCAGTACATACGTTCCCAGCTTAAATCTATAGGTTTGCTCCTCGTTTTACCAGATATTTCTTACTCTCAAAAAAGTGTGGTAATGTTCAAAAATTGAGTCGGTTCAGCCACATGAGCATTCAATTGCTTCAGCTGACTTAAGGATAAAAAAATTATTTAAAAAATAAAAAAAACACACTGGTAACTGTAACAAGTTAGCAACCCACACGATTGTTTGGCCTGCAGCACACTACTTATTTACCTTACACGTGGTTCATTAGGCATTGCTGCTCACAATCGAAACATTCAAAGCAGGGAGATTGAGGCTTAATGGCGCATTGACAGCTCCAAAGACGGGGGACTTGAGGGTAATAATAATTAGTCTTCATCAATTATTTCGATCTTGATTCATTATATGTGCTTATGATGTCTTGAAGTTAATAATAATAAAAGAGAAGTTTTCGCAATTAAGACATCTTCAGATTTAATATAGCCCAGTGTTTTCACCAAATAAGGCATCATTAGGACTAAAAGGGAAAACAAAACCAAATAAACATCTTTCCAAAGCATTAAAATATAAACACACTCTACCACATGATGTATGCATACTGATATTATAAACATTCAACACCCGCAATGGAATGCAGGAGAGTGCGATTATATTTTAATGTTTTGAAAAGATGTTTATTTGGTTTTGTTTTCCTTTTTAGCCTCATTTATGTGAAAGCACTTGGCTGCAATAAACATGAAGGTGTCTTATTCGCTAAGACTTCTCTTTTATCTAGATTTATGAAATGCAGCGTTTCCTAGTATTTTAAACTGGGAAGTACGTCTGAAGTAGGCAAGAAATAACAGAGTAGGATATAGTCTGTTTGCGTGTGAAACACTGCTTTACATGATGCATACATTGCCATCATGTTTCCAAGCGAGAGTATGATTGGGTAGAATTTGGTCGCCTAACTGAAGAGTTTACGAATAATGTAGGTGGCCTGGACATTACAAAGACAGCAGCAAAAAATCGTGTTTAAGAACTGGTTTCGGCTTGTATTGATACAGAATACCATTTTCTCCACTCTAAGTCTTGTTTACATTTGTGTACATTAATACATATCTACAAATAATATTTATTATAATTATGATGGACCGAGGAAAACAAGCCAAATGACAAAAATAGTTCACTCGTAATAACACAGTGCAGCAAACCACCTTTACCCACTTTTTTTTGGTGGTGCCCTACAGTATTTCAAATGTATAATTTTTGTGCTTTGCCTTGTTTTTCTCGTCGTATTCAGATCATAAGTAAATTCAGCCCTCTCAACCCAAATTTATCATTAACATAGATGATAAATGGATAAAACTCGCATTCAGCAGATAGGGTGGGAGAGCATGTATTCTGTTGAGTTAATTATTAGTTTATAAATTAAAAGTTATTTAGGTGTGATCGAATGCGCGGTCATAATTGCATTGACTGGAACTGTTATTCCTGATTCAATGCAACAGTAACAGCACAGCATAAAATAACATTAAGAATTGGCTTCATGTATCACTTATCATTCCGTACTCTTGTAATGTAGTTATTTAAGTATTTATATATAGAATAATAATAAATGTGTCATTTATTAATATTAATAATTGTGTTTGAAATTTTCAATTGCAATTCCTGCAAATGCCCATTAAAAGCCATACCTTCTCCTGAAACAGTATCATAGTGTCAGTCCGCATCATCATATTCCGATAATGAAGAACGTCAACTCCCACATCTGGTGCAGAAATGTAGATCTGTGGTTATTAATAATCAATATAATGACTCGTCATAGAAAACTCATGGCTCGAGAAATTAATTGGCTTTATCTTTAAATAAATAATTAGCAATTTTATAATTCCATATTTTGTAATTCAGTTAAGTGTATATAAAATGCAAAACCAATGAAATATGAATAAATTTAGAACTCAAAGTAAATTTTTCTTACAGTACAATTCACAGATACTGGCACATGTTGCCCTTTCAGTTCGAATCCATTGACACTTAACTAGGAGCTTTTCAACTAACCTTTGAGGTGAAACTCTAAGCATATATTATTTTTTCCATGCTTTTGTAATCGGGTGTGTAACTTTTGTTGCTATAGACTTTCTGAATGATTGGCCATATTCAAACAATTATTATCAAACCCAGAACTCGTAAGCCAAACATTGACCCCAATGTAACAATCTCCTTAGCCAGATGCATCAGACCTAGGCGCCATTAAGCCTCAATTCCCCCCCCCCCCCCCATAAGGATTTCACATTACATTCTATTCAAAAAATGTTGAACTGTCAGATTGTTATTTACTCTATAATGTAAACAATGAATACTGTAATTGGCGTGAAGTTAAATTATATTATCGCAGGCTCTGACTTGCTGTTACCAAATCTAGAGATAACTATTATGAGGCGATTGGTGAAACCGAGTGGTCTGCTATGCTCTCTGCACGCGTCATAAAACCAGTGAATGTCCGACTGAATACGAACTGAGTAGAGGCAAAGTACTATTACTACGGCCTGTGCTCAAAACCCATTGTATTCCATTGTTATCGAAGCCAGGGCTACCCAAACAGACCTACTACAATACTGGGTCTGCCTTCAACGAAGCCAGGGCTCCACAAACAGACCTGCTACAATACTGGGTCTGCCTTCAACGAGACCTACGAAAACCTTTTCGAAGTAGACGATACCTACCTACAAGGGGCTGTGTTCGTGAATGAAAATTTTTTTTTTACTGGTCGTTGTACTGCCGCGCGGAGGCAGTCCGAACGGAGAAATGTTTATTCGTCTTCTATTTGTGCATCATTTTGCTTCAGGTGACATAAGGCACAAAGAAATTTGTTTATTTTTCTCACTTTACCAAAAAAAATTAAAAGCTGGGAAGGATTTTTTGGTTTTTAAAATTCTTGAGAACCAATGAATTAAATTTGTACAGGTTTTAAACAGCAAGTATTTTTGTCGTATATTTTGCAACGAGTCAGGCATGAGAAAAACAGGAAAGCCAAAGCAATTAGATTTAACGATGCCTGCATCCGGATTTCGATTACTCTTTAGAAATTTATTTCAAACTGAGCTAAAATGGGTTTCCCACAGACATCATTTCACGTGAAGAACACATGCTTCCGCTGTGTCTCGAAGCCAACTTGCGTCAATTATACGTCAATAAGGCATCCTTATCCTGCATACAAAAGTACCTGTATTTCCCGACTGCAGCTGTTGCAGCCCCATAAAACGGAGGTAAGTTTCGGTCCGGAACTTACCACCCATTAACGAGCTCCGACTTCTCTGGATTAGGTACGTTTAGGTAGGTTTAAAGGATTTTTTTAGTCTTAAAAATACGACAAACCTTTTCCGGCCCTTGTATACTTAATTTTTTTAATTTTTAATCCACGATTCGTTTAGAATTGTGTATTTTCCTTTAAAATAGATTTTAAAAGCTCCCGCAGTTGTCAACTAGTTGCCTTATGACGCTAAGACAAATTTCGGAATGGTTACCCCGAAAAAGCACCGCCACGGCGGCGTTTTAGTAGGGGATCCCATCTGATGTTTCGCACTGGTGCTAATTTTGAAAACGAAATTGGGCACTGCTTTCCAGACAAGTATAAATTTCGCGGATATTTCCGCTGAACGAAATCTTTCTGAGATTTCGATTCTCGTCAGATTCTCGTTCAGTGATAAAGAGGTGCATGTCGTCTAAATGTACAGCTCGTCTGCTCCTCATTCAAATGTTAATGAGAGGGGTGCGCATGTCAGCTCCTTGGCTCAAGTTTTAACGTAAAAAGTTAGGGGAGAGGTGCATGTCGTCTAAATGTAAAGCTCGTCAGCACTTTGTTCAAATGTTAATATAAAATGTTGATGTCAAATTAATAATTATGTTGTTGTCAAAAAAAATAGTGTATAGTGATATTTTGGTCGTTTCCTCCTGCCCCCCGGAAAATTACGTTGTATTTTTATTAAGCGTTTTCCATAATCTACAATTTCGGAACTGGGTCAGATTAAGAAAGCCTTTGACTTGCTAGAGGTCAAAGCCTTTTTTAGTTCGATACCAGTTCAGATTTGTAGATAAACACATGCGTAAAGGCGAATTGGTCTGAGACTTCGAAACTGCGTTATTCTAGCCGATGACAAAATTCGAATGATCGGGCCAAGGGGCTAACCGATACGCATGTGGTGGAAACACTTGCCCAGAAACCGCGTTTTGTCAGGTTGGCAGCCAACCTGACACGTTTTTTTTAGTGTTAGAGGAGGCTTCTTAACTAGTGGCTAAGCATGCAGCTGACATTGTTTTGTTTAGGAAACAATGTGGGGGTGAGAAATCGCCCCCCACGTTTAAAAACAACTGCCGAATCCATCTTGCGGTTCGGCAGTTGCTTTTAAACGCGTTATCACGAATGACCTTGACCTAATTAAAGCACTTTGAAAAATTAACCAGCACCTGCAACAACATTATTTTACAGCAACCAGCAAGATCATTACAGTGGATTACAGGTCGTACAGATACTTTTTCCTTGATTTGAAATGAGATAAAAATTTATGGAGTAAAAATCTAATCTTGAAATTGGCTTTCTCCATAGCCCCCCACCCCTCCCAACAGCAAAATAAAATACACTTGAACGAATAAAGAAACCACACCACCGTACCATTAACAAATTTGCGATATCATTTATAGATTTTAATACTGGATCAAATTCTATGTCAGTCTTTAGCTCGTGTCAACTTTACAACAAATATTCAGTGCTCCTTGAGGCCTCATGAATCAAAGGGCCAAAAAAAAAAGTACCTTGTTTTACGGGAGTTTATCACCCAAAAACAACATGCGGGCGAGCGGCTTTTATTTTTATTTTTTATACCAAAATCTAGCTTGCACAGGTGAGAAAAACAATTGTGCTAGATTGACATTAAATTTTATCTAGGCCTACATTTTTTTTCTGAATGGCTCTTTTAAGAAACTTGGAACTTTACACAATGGATAGATATTTCTGTTTACTGTTCGTAGATCTCGTGCACCCTGTTTGTTTTGAAAGGGAAGAAAAAAATTAACGCGCACGATTTTTGGAGATGCGGGCGCTCCTGTAAAACATGATTTTTTTTTATTTGCCATATCTGAAGAAAATACGAAACTGCATAGAAGACAAAAAATAATAATACATTCTAACAAGCAAGCGAGAAGTTTCTGGTTTATATCACTGAACATAGAGCTCCATCTATTGAGAGAATTGTAATACACTTAACTAACTAAATGCTGTGAGCCACTGAACATAGAGCGCCATCTATTGATAGAATTGTAATACACTTAACTAACTGAATGCTGTGAGCCACTGAACATAGAGCACCATCTATTGGAATCAAACCAAACGAAAAATTAATAAAGGCTGAACATGCATCCAACTCAGGTAGACACTTTTTACCAAGTGCTGAATCAAAAGTAAATAAGCCTCCTACACACAGACAGTGTTAGTGTCTTTTCTGGTTCAGTAAGGCGCCACAGCCTTACTGTTGTTGAATTTCGTCCAAGGGATTCTTAAGGATTTCAATGATTTCCGGGATGTTTTGGAGGAACGAGTTCCATTCGGCAAAATTCATTTCGCATTGTGTTATTGGAATCATGTTCCAATCGAAAGTGTAGAACACGAGTCGAGTAGCGTCGCCGTTAAATTTTATCCTCAGTCTTTTATTTTCTCCAAGACGCACTGCATGAAACATAGAATCGAGAGCATTGACTAACAATGAATTAAACTGATTTAACAAGACAGCTTTCGTTGATGGACTTAGGAACAACTGAATCACATTTTAAATCTGTTCAATAGCACCCAAGGCCGCATTTTCATCGGCGCTTCCGCCAAAATTATCTTTGTTGGCCCTACGTTTAAAAATTTCTTGATTTAAATCGCCGTGATGTTTTAACAAGACTTCCCACTCGTGAGAATTCAAATCAATTTGGGACTGGCCCGACGTGAAGTTGACGACAGCATTTTCTCCGAAGGAAGTGTTTTGAACGGTGGTGTGAGAGCCCAGAGCGATAACATTGTCGTTACTCATATTGGTTACTTGCGGTCTTTAATAATAGAGGTATTAATTTTATTTTTGTTTTTTTTATGCTCTTATCCTTCAAATTCGCAATGTACCTCTAACAAATGGTGCCCAGTCGGAATGACTCCTGAATTGGAGACCAAAATTGTGTTCCCAATTTGCAGTTCTATTGGCGTCCTGTCAAAGCTGACCACGGTAGCTGCCTCACCAGCAATTTTATGAATGGTCTTAACCGAATTAGCTCCGACCTGCAAACCCACTTGGAATTGAATGTTGATTTGTGAGGCAAGGGCTATTACTTTAGTTATCCGACCGAGTTCGGAAGCCGTGATGTACTGTTGGCCATTTTCTGACAACCATTTAAAATTATCTCTCGTTTCTAAATTCGAACGAAAACAGTAGACGCGCTGAGAGCTCGTAATTCCCTCCTTATCCGATTTACTTGTCTGTCTACATATTTCTTGGTCGCTGCGTCTGCGTAACTGGATGGCTGACCCAAATTTACTAATTTCTTGTCAGCCAAGCTTAAATTTCCATCGAAATCTTTACTCAAACCTATTTCAGATTTCAGGTAGCCTAGAGTGACTGTTTCGTTTTGACTGGTGGGAGCCCCCAAATCAACTATTCTGTTTCCAGCTAAACTCAAATCTCCTTCTGTAGTTTTGGAGAAACCAAGAGCGTTTTTAACGAACGTGACGGTAGCAGCGTCTGAGTCAGAAATAGGAGGGGCTAGGTTGGTAATTCTCTTCTGCCTGGCATTAAAATCAGTGTCTGGTCCGCTCAAGAAATCTCCATTATGCGATGCCGTTTTGATCCGTTTTGCAGAGCTACCAAATATATCGACGAAGCTCATATTTTTTCCTTCAAATTATGGATAATTTGAAAAAAGTTTTCACCCTGGAACAAACGTTGAATTACATACAAGCAATACTGCCACACAGTACATCTCTAGAATCTTGATAGGAAGTTACCACCGAGATATCTTTTGATCTCTAGAGGAGCTTTTAAACCAAAAGACTCGAAATAAAAACAGCAGCTGGGCCCTCGACTGAAATAACACACCCAGTGGCTTCCTGGAGCTGAGGAGTCTTGTAAATTGACTATGCCACTCTCTCCATTCGCCGCAGACGTTGAGGAAGGAGGTCTTTGCTGAACGTCCCTCTGTAATTGGTAACGCCTAATTTTTCGGCATATCTGTTTAAATCTACGTTAGTCAGAGCCCTGTTTAATGGGACATTTGCTTCAGATAAAAACCTCGTCCAGGGTTTTGGTTTTTGGTAGTTTTTCTTTTTTGTGACGTCTTTTTTTTTAAGTTTAAGTCCGGCTCCCTTCTTTCTATATATGGCGAGCGCCTCCCATGACGGCGTTATGCCGTTTCAATTCTTGCAGCTGCCTGGCGTTATTCCTGGCCGAGTTGACGGTTCTGGAGATTGCAGATGCTGCTCAAAGCTAAACCACCGATGGCGCTCAACCCCGCCAGGGCGGGTAGGAGAGGAATTATGCCGCCAGTTTGATTACGAGAAAGTTTCAAGCTCAGTCCTAGACCTGCCTTGCGAGCCTTCAATACTTTACCGTGTTGCGTTTTAGTGAGTGGAAGCGTCACGTTCCCTCTCTTTAGCTGAGAATTGGAAAGGCGGAAATAAGGAACTTTGCCAGCTTTGATGTGTTTTAACATTTTTTGCTTTTGATGGGGAGTCAAAGAGACTGCTACGTTTTTGTACATGATTTTTCCTCTTTATGAAAAAAATAAAAAATTAAATATCATACCAAAACCTTGACTTTACTCCTGTCCAATTTCAAATACATTATTCTGTCGCTAATGACCAATGCTAAAGCTTTCGTATTTTGTGGGATGGCAGCCCCGAAGCGCATTTTTACTTGCAGATCTATAACTGACGAGGACAATCTCTCTGACTGTTTTGAGACGTCGAGGACAACCAAAGGATAATTCTTCGAGAACATATTGACTTCGTAAGCTGGTCCGGACGATCCGGACGCCAACCCGTAGTACTGCTTTCTAAAATCTACAATCATTTGATACAAGTTAGAGATGTTACCTTGCGCAAAATTTACATTTAGATCGAGAAACGGGTAACGTTCGGAATTGAGCGTTACGTGTACGTCTGTAAAGCTGCAATGATCGTAGACTGCCAGAATTTTTTTTCGCATCGTTGTCTCTAGCAGTTTGAAAACCAATTACTATCCACTTCGGGCGTTGAACAGAACTGGTGGTGATCAATCTCCAAGCGCAGCTTGTCGAGGTGGGAAGGTCTTACTGGTTAGCGTACCAGTGTCTGAATGCGAGGGGGATGCTTATGCCAGAATACACCATGGCGTACAGTTTGTTTTTTTGACCATCGGAGGGGGTCACATGCGGGAGGAACCAAGTTATTTGTTCTAAGACTATCTTGGTGGCATCAACCCCCGACGCTCTGAATATAGCATTATCGTCCGACGATCGAATAAGCACCAGCGTTTGTTGACAAGCATATAAAATTTTCGTATAGTCTTCGCAAAAGCCCAGTAAGTAAGACAATGGCATGGCGAAGGAAAAACTGCCTTTCGGGTTGCGGGCAAAGAGCACGTTTCTTTTGTGTTTCAGAATCAAATTCGTAGTATCGTCTGTTAAAGATGCATTATGGGAGTCCAAAATCCACCCTCTATTGGTCAATTCTGCCTTCTGCTCCGGAGAGTAACTTACTAAGCCTTTAATGGTGCTTGCAAAACGGGGCATATTTAATTGGTCGACTGTCTTGTCGGATATTTTATATTGTATCATGCTAAATAAATATGCGGCGGTGTTTTTCACCAAAGCAATTTTATCTGTTACGGCGTATGCCGAACTGTCGGAACTCTTGACAAGAACACCTTTCACGTGAATGTAGCTTTTGTGCGGGTGGGTGAATAAATCTTGGTTCTGAACCGTACTTCTGATTTCGCTGTTGGGAGTATTCACGTTCGTACCCACTATTGGCCCGTATTCGTGATAATTGTAACTGACGATTGATTCGTCCAGTATGAATGGTTCTGTAAGGTTCAGATATTCCTCATTGCTCTCCATCTTTAGGCACTGATGAGACTGTCTATGAATTTGACATTTTCAGGACTCAGAAATTGTCGCCTTCTAGCTCTGAAAGTCTCATTATTCCCCCCTTTCGCTCGTGGCAATGTTTCTCTCTTAGAAGAGCCTCCCAATTGGTTGTGGACGATTGGTTCTTTAGCTAAAGGTAGACTGGGAACAGTCGGTTTAATAATATTCTTATTAAATTTCAACATTTTTGGTTTTTTATTTTTTTCGTAAGTGTAGTCTCATCGTTAATGTCTCACCTCTCAAATTAACAGGCCTGTTGGCCTGGTCGGTCAACCAAATTCTAATAGAGTAAACCACATTTTTAGTAACGGGCAGATATATCAAATTGTGAGGCGAAGAAACCACTTTATATCCCGGGGAGACGTTGGGGAAAAACGAGTAGAGAGTCGGTTGCGATGATCCGTTCACGTAAGAACCCGAAACCAAGTCGCAATGTACCAGTATGCTATTTGCATTTATTATGTTGACAGTGTTTGGTCCGATGAATTCCCCAAATTCGTAAGTCTTAGCTTCGAAACCAAAAATCTTTCCGATACTGGACGGTTCAGAAAAATCAATCTTATATCTCCTGTCAGTAATAGTTAGTTCGCACTTTAGAGTGTTTACGTTGCCATTTAATAGCACGTAGGAAACGTATTAGTCTCGTCCCGATGCTTGCTCTTTTTGAATTTTCTGTAAATGATGTTTATAATTTCGTCTAATTCATAACAACCATCTGAGACGACGATTTTAATCCAGGTGTTACCGCCGTCCGCGCTCTAAGTTAAAGAGTCGGTCACGTCCTCTATAACGTTAGGAATGGAGTTGTACGTTTCCAGATTGACTAGAGCCAATTCGTTAGCGCCTTCCAATATCAACAGGGAAGGAAAACTGGTCACAAAGTCAGTTTTTTCAGAGGAAAGTATGATCGACATATTCTCAGTTTAATACATTAGTTAACATCTACCGAATTCACCGAACAGTTTTCGGTACTCTCCATCGGACAGCAATGCTTTGCTCTGCATTTCTGTGAAAATGTGCACGAATTCTTCGTCCAGAGAATTATTGCCAGCCTCTGTAGAGGCTCTGAGGACCTTAAGTCTTTCGCACAAGTCATTCGGAGATCTATAGAACCGGTATCCTTTCGCTACAACCTCGGCAGGTCTGCCCCAAACACGTTTTATAAAAGTTGTGTACTTGAAACCGGCGCTGGACTTTAGTCTTCTCATACTGTCGTCGTTGTTGTGATATATGGCTTTACTCCTCTTCAGAAGATCGTGGTAGTTCAAAAGGCTAGAATCTCCATCCGGTGGCTTCGAAGGGTTTCTTAACATAACCAACAGCCACAAATCGTCCGTCCCTTCGTACTTTTTTCCTCCCACGATCAAGTCGTCGTTTTGAAATTGTACCTCTATTGCAACAATCACGTAACGTTTAGTCTCCTGGTCGTATCGAATGCCAAAAGTGGGATCGGTCAGAGTCTCTCGAGTGGCAAACATGCTTAGATACTTGGTAGCTAGCGGACCGAGTCTGACTGCGGAATCTCCGAGTAAAGAGGCCTCTTCCATTTGTCTCCTACGAGCCCCGGTGAGAGGGCAAGTGACATGTCAAAGGGCGGGTCAGGTAATGCATCCATGGAACTGGAGAGTCATCTCCTGGCACCCGCGCGAAACTGTATCTCGCTATCGTCACTGTCTATATTCTCGTCTTCAGTATTGACGCGGCCCGTTGCCGCTTCCAGAGCTTTCTGAATATGCTCTAACCGTTTCCCGTGATATTTTTCTTGTTTCTTCTGTCCAGCCTCTAGAGCCAACAGTTCTTTGATTTGTCGTTGACACTGAGCCGAAGCCTCGCTTCCCTGTAGCGTCTGCATTTTAGTCTGGTCTACTATAGGATCAACTACTGGTTTGAATATCTTTTGCAAATGTTCATATTCTGTCTGCTTTTCCAGTTTTATATTTTGAAATTTTTGTTTCAGACGCTTTTTTAGAGCCTCGTACTCATCGACCGCTTTCTGGGGTTTGCTTCTCTTATTTTTAGTTTTAGTAGACATGACTTGAACAGATTTATTTCAACTTTTCCTTGGTCTCAACATTGATTTGGTTGGATTTCTCATTTGCATGTATTTGTTCCAACGGAGGGGCTGATTAAGGTACTGGATTCGTAAAAATGTTTTTTTTTTGGCTCACAAAATTTTTGTTATGAGACAACTTTACGCGAGGAAATAACTATGTACAAGACAATTTGCTTACGTACGTTCAATACACGAGTTCCTGGCACAACAAATGAAAAGCGTACGGTACTTTTACACTCGCGATCGAACCTCTACGGCACACGCTGCATTTTTAGAGCCTCGTACTGATCGACCTCTTTCTGGGGTTTGCTTCTCTTATTTTTAGTTTTAGTAGACATGACAGTTTAGTACTTTATAAAATAATGTTTAAGTCAACAAACGTGAATGTCAACAAAAACCTAGACGTACGTTAATGTTAACAAAAACCTTCGGCAGACATGTCGTTGTTAGTCAAGCATTCTTCTATACCTTCGATCCAAGGGTTTAGTTTTATCGATGAGTAGGAATCCGTATGGAACAAAGTTCCAAACCTCACCACACATGCTACGAAACTCGTCGAAAATCATGTCACCACTAATGTGGTTATTGAAGACATGTTTGAGGTTTGCTTCATCTTGCCTGAAGAGAATTATAATGTTGGAATTGTCTCGAATAACTCTCTTGAGTATCCTGCTGTAGTCTGACATAAATAAAAGATCGAGGCGTCCGCGTGCCTGCCGTAGGCAAAATAGCGTTCGATTCTGTCTTGTTTCTCAATCATGAAATCGTCCAATAAAATTACCGTTTTGCCACATGGCAGGTCTTCTGGTGGTGGGATATCTTCGTTGTTGGAACAAAAGGTAGCTACGCCCGGACATATTTCCTCGAAAGCTCTCCTGAGATGGAAATATTTGTTTTGAAATAAAGACTTGGAGTACACGCCCAGGCTGTCATAATTCAACCAACCTGGATTGCAAATGAAATTTATAACTAAATTGGTCTTTCCACAACCGGCAGGGCCGCAAATGATGCACCTTACGTCCTCTGGAAAATTCAGTAAGTTACCAGTCGATGGTCGCTTATTGACATCGGCTATGTCATAATTTAACACTTTCATCTTTCAGCTGCTTTAAGAAAAACAATGGTATTTTGATAAATTCTCTGCAAAACTAGTATCTAAAATACCTTTTCATTCTCATTTTATAAATAAACGGAGATGTTCTGCCCCAAATGCAGAAGAGTTACAGCCAATCTAAAATACCTTTTCATTTTCATTTTATAAATAAACGGAGATGTACTGCCTCAAATGCAAAAGAGTTACAGCCAGTAAAAATGTCAGGCACGTTGTGACTAAGAATTATCGACAACTGCTGAAGGGCGAGTGTAAAGTGTGCGGCACGAGGAAAGCACAGTTTTAGAAGACCAGAGGCTCTGGATTGTTCAACAGCGCGATAGACAAGTTGCCGGTGGAACTTCACATTCCGGGAGACAACTATTGCGGTCCGGGAACAAAACTGAACAAGAGACTGAACAGAGGCGATGCTGCCATCAATTCTCTGGATGAGGCCTGCAAACAGCACGACATCGAATACTCTGCCAAACCAGACTTGGAACGAAGGCACGAAGCTGATAGAAAGTTGGCCTCCAATGTAGTAAAAGTAGCAAAATCTAGCAAAACTGGTCTGCAAGAGAAGTTGGCAGCAGCTGCCGTAGCCGCAGCTATAAAAACCAAAGTAAAGTTGGGAAAGGGAATTAAAAAAAAAGATCAAATGGAAACTTTAGTGGAGGAGCTACACAAGCCAGCTAGGCGAAACTTTCCGAGGAGGCGCGTTATTAGCTATGGGATAGGTGATTTAGTTCAAGCGGACCTGGTGGAGATGATACCTTACGCGGAACAAAACGAAAATTACAAATACTTGCTGACTGCCATCGATGTATTCTCTAAATACGCTTGGGCCGTCCCTGTGAAATCGAAGAACGCCGCAGATGTCACTGGCGCTTTTAACAAGATATTAAACACGGTGTCTAATCCACTTAAAAGCCTGCAAAGCGACGAAGGGAAGGAATACTATAATAAAGATTTCGCAGCACTAATGAAACGCCACAAAATAAACCACTATTCGACCAAGTCAGAACTCAAGGCGAGCGTAGTAGAACGCCGAAATAGCACATTGAAGTCGAACATGTGGAAACGGTTCACTCTGCGAGGTAACCACAAGTGGATAGACATTATAGATGAAATTGTCAAAGATTACAGCGACAGAGTTCATTCTACCATTAAAATGAAACCATCCGAAGTAACTAAACGCGATGCACCGGAGATCAGAAACATATTGCTGAAAAAGAACCCTTCCAAAAAGAAGAAGAATAGTTTCAAAGTCGGGGATTTAGTAAGAGTGACAACGGCAAAATCTGTATTCGACAAGGGATATTTGCACAACTTTACCAACGAACTGTTCGAGGTGAGTGAATTCTGAAAAACTCGACCGACTTGCTACAGGTTGGTCGACCAACTGGGTAGTAAAATCAAAGGCACTTTTTACGAGCAAGAGTTGCAGAAAACTAACGCGCCGGATCTGTTTTTAGTCGAAGAGATTATGAAGACTAAAAAAGTGGGAGAGAAAACTCGTTACCTCGTCAGGTGGAAAAGCTACGACGAGCGCTTCGACAGTTGGCTCGACGAAAAGCCAGTTGTTCTAGGAAAATAACAACAAACATACCAAATTTTTCCTCTTTTTATTTATATTATTAACTGAGACCAGGACGTTGAAATTATTACTGTTCATGTTATTTATATTATTAAACAGAATCATTCAGTTGGAGCGATGGAAAAAACGAACTTTACCTGCGTTTACTGCGCTCAAACGTATCCTACCCGAGAAAGATTGATACAACACCTCGTAGAGACACACAGGAATAGTTACCCACCTGAGTGCGATTGCTTCGAGAGGGTGTTGGGCTGTACAGACGATCCCATCCTCTGTGAGCAAGGACTCGAACACAGAAAGTACACGAAGGCTGTGCAGGCTGTAGACCCGTTGTACCTTTTAATGTTGATGCGAAGAGGTATAGAAGCTCTACTGTACGAATGTCTCCGGCAACTGGTGACTTGCAGAGCTCAAATTGGATTAGGAGTGAGTTTCGTTCGAAATGGCCCACTACTCCCCAATCTATAATCCATTAGATATTCCCAAGTTACTGGACGCAGCTTATGCTAAAATCCAACGTTCCATCGACGAATTCGCCGAAAGAGGGAGTGGTTGGGTGATAAATCGCTCCTACGAACTCACAATCCGAGTAGCAAAAATCGCCCCGCTCAGACCAGGCTCTTACATTCCTCTGCCAGCAAAATTAAAAAAGAAGTGGAAGTGTGTAGTCAATGTTCAAAATTTCACAGACTACAAGTGCTTCTTGTATTCAATTCTGGCTGCCAAACACAAATTAAGCGTGGTGAATCCGAAAGAATACGAAGTATACGTGAGAACGGTAGATTGTTCGATGCTGGACTTTCCAACGCGGCTGGATCACACTGACTCATTCGAGATGGCCAACAATCATTTATCGATCAATGTGATTGCTTATACCAAAGAGAACGGCTTGCATCCCCTTCGTGTGAGCACGAATTTTAAAGGCCAACCCGTAGATCTTCTTTTAATTACCGACGAGTCGACAAATTTTCACTACTGCGCCATCGTGGATTGTGACCAATTTCTCCGACACCAGGGATCGGGAAGCAACCCGAAATATTACTGTCGAAATTGTTTCGCCGCTTATGGAAAGGCATCGCTGAGAGACAAACACAAACTGGACTGTACAAGAACCAATCCGTTACCTCAAGCGCTGAAATTCTTAAAACCGGGCGAAAACATTTTGAAGTTTGACCCTTTCAATAGAAGAAATGTTCACCCCAAAATCATATACGCCGATTTCGAGTGCCTTCTGAAACCCGTTCCTTGCTCTAACAGTTCCGGGAAGAAAATCAACCACCATCAACTTTGCATCTTCGGCTACGTCGTGGTGGGGTCTGGAAACTTTCTAAAAGCTGCTTATTACCTGGGAGAGGATGCCGTTGAAGAATTCCTCGATCAGTTGGTGATTGAAGCACGTGAGTACGACGAAACATTAAAAAGAGTCCAACCACTATGCCTCACTCCCGTCCAAGAGGCTAATTTTAACCACGCTGTAGACTGCATCTACTGCAAAAAGCCATTCGGTTCAAAAGACGACAAAGTCCGGGATCACTGCCACGTTACCGGCCAGTACAAAGGAGCTTCTCACTCGAGTTGTAATCTGAATGCCCGAGAGCGCACCACAATCCCCGTGGTATTTCACTGCCTCGAAGCTTACGATATGCATCAACTGGTAAGAGCGGTGCACAAGTTTCCGAAAAAGTAGAAGTCCTCGCGAGAAATACGGAGAGGTTCATGAGCATGACCATCACCGTAGAAACGGGATGGAATGAAAAGAAAAACAAGAAAACGTACATTCGGCTTAAGTTCCTAGACAGCTATAATTTTCTCTCCTCTTCGCTAAAAACTCTGGCGGAGAGACATAAACGAGATTACGAGTTTAGGACAGTGAAGCTGTTCTTGAAAGCTGGTGGGAAGCACAAATGGTTCCTTCCCAACGTCTAGGAAGATACTGCCGTGGATCTGTTAACCCGTAAGGGTTACTACCCATACGAACACGTTTCCAACATGAGTGTGTTCGAAGAGCAGTCTTTACCACCGAAGGAAGACTTTTATTCCAAACTCAAAGAAGAAGGCCTAACTGACAAACAATACGATCACGCCAAAAAGATTTGGAGTATGCTGAAAATCAAAAAGTTTTTCTCTTACCACGAAATGTATCAGCTAACCGGCTGTCTGCTTTTGGCAGACATTTTCGAAGAATTCCAGAATTCGCAGGATCTGCTTGCGAGACCACGACATAGATCCGTGCTATTACGTCTCCACTCCAGGGTTTAGCTGGGTGGCAGCTCTAAAGATGACCAAGGCCGAGCTGGAACTATTTACTCACTCTAGCAAACATAACTTCATCTTGTCGGGAATACGGGGTGGAGTTAGCTTCATTAGTCGAAGGTTCGCGAAGGCCAACAACCCGTACATTCCCGAAACGTACGATCCAACAAAACCTAACAAGTACATCATCGATTGGGACCTCAATAGCGCTTATGGCTGGTCCATGAGCCAGCTGCTGCCTTACAATGGTTTTAGGTATTTGGATAAAGATGAGATTCGAGCTTTCGACGTGACTAAGATAGAAGACACGTCGTCGGTAGGATACATTCTGGAAGTATTTCTGGACTACCCGAACAAACTCACGAGTTCCACAACGACTACCCGCTTGCTCCTAAAAAATTTGAAATAAGAGAAGAATTAGTTTCAGACTATTCGAAATCTTTGTTGCGAGGAAAACCAGTGAAACCTGTCGTGAAGCTAGTGGCCAACCTACTGGGGAAGACGCGTTACGTAATTCACTACTGTAACCTAAAATTCTACCTCGAACACGGCTTGGTCCTTCGTCACATCAAGAGGGTGCTGAGTTTCAATCAGAAGCCCTGGTTGGAACAATATATAGATTTTCTTACGGCAAAACGAAAGGAATCGAAGACGGTTTCTGAAGGGGAATTTCACAAGTTGTGTCCTAATTCGGTGTTTGGGAAGACGATTGAACAGAAACAGAAAAGACTCAAAGTCAAGCTATGCACCAACAGCAAGCGAGCCATCAAATATTCCACCCAACCCAACGCCGATTCGTTTCGGATATTGCACGAAAACCTGGTTCAGATCAACTCGAAAGTACGCAAGGTGACGTGCGATCTTCACACCTACTCGGCGTTCGCCATACTAGAGTTGTCCAAACTCCTTCTCTACGAATTTCACTACCAATACATTCGTCCCCAATATGGAGATCGAGCAAGACTGCTGTTCACAGGCACGGACTCTCTATGCTATTGCATCGAAACCGTGGACGTGTACGCGGACATGGCTGAAAACATGAGTAGATTCGACACTAGCAACTACGATCCTCAACACCCACTGTTCTGCAACGTCAACAAGCAAGTGTTGGGAAAGATGAAAGATGCCATGAAGGGAGTACCGATAAAAGAGTTTGTAGGGTTGAGTAGCAAGATGTATTCGCTCGTGACGTCCCAAAGCGAGACGAAATAAGCGAAGGGAATTTCCAAGAGATTCGTGGAGAATCACTTAAGCCACGAAGATTATAGGGCGACTCTCCATTCGAATCAGGAACAAAGAGGGAGTTGGTACAAGATCGCCAGTGACAGTCATCACCAGCTGGCCACGACCGTGGTGAATAAATCCCTACTGTAGGCCTACGAAGTGGAACAGAGGCTGAAAGAAGTTGATAATGTCGAGGTTCGAGAAGCCGAGATGAGGGAGAGTAGGCAGTTGAAAGTGCAAAATCCAGAAGAGTGGAAGAAGAGAGCCAGGGATAAACGAAGACGGTTAGATAGGGATAGGCACGCCACACTAACTCCTATCCAGAAAAAGAAAAAACAAGCTGCGGAAAAAGACCGACGTGCGAGAATGACTGAAGAAGAGAAAATAGTGTTCAGGGAAAAAAGAAGGTTGGCTTAAAAAGAGCGAAGAGAGAAAAAGAAACGAATGGCTCGGTGATTTGTTGCTTGTATAATGTTTGTTGAATAAAATATAATATATAAAACAAACAGGCAAGGCTTACCACAGACTTGAGACTCAACTCGTTGGACTGGACCTACCTATATCGACTGGGTGAAAAGATCAACAGACCTGTACTCAATCAGTGGAGGGAGAAATTGCAGTCCAAGGACGAAGAAGAAAATAGGTTCGCCTGGAAAGGTTGGGAAAGCACGGACGAGGGTCTATGGAAAAGCGTTACGGATCCCACTTCGAAACAGGTCTTCGAGCCGTTCATCGAAATAGCCGGAGTGGTGTTAATCGAGCAATTGGAGCTAACTGTACACGAAAAACATATGTTGGCAATAATGTTCGAACTGTCCAAACTCGACATCAGAAACAAAATGAAATTTTTGTTGGATTTTAAAATGAAAGCGCTTCGTGTCGGAGAGGAGAAAAGAATCAGAGTACGATTTACGAATGACGACACGCACGTGCACTTTGTGGAATACGACCCTAAAACAACGGCGGTGGTTACTTTGGTACAACTTTCGTTTACGGAATGGTCCGAGCTCTACAAACACTTTGCGAGCATAGATAAACTCATGGGGAAAGTTTCCGAAGACGAATAAACATTTCTCCGTTCGGACTGCCTCCGCGTGGCAGTACCAACGACCGGTAAAAAAAAAAAAAACTTTTCATTCATGATGAACACAGCCCCTATGTAGGGATCGTCAACTTCGAAAAAAGTTTTCGTAGGTCTCGTTGAAGGCAGACCCAGTATTTTAGTAGGTCTGTTTGTGGAGCCCTGGCTGCGATGAAGGCAGACCCAGTATTGTAGTAGGTCTGTTTGGGTAGCCCTGGCTTCGATAACAATAGAATACAATGGTTTTTGAGCACAGGCCGTAGTAATAGTACTTTGCCTCTACTGAACTGATATTCCACAAATTAGTGGATGTAAATTCAAATATTAGTACGTAGGACAAATGAAGTAGATACTTTATTAACCAAACTTACGTATTTTTTTCTTTTAATAGGTCGACTGAAAATAAACATTAATGTGTTGCAAGCTGTCGAACGTAACTGTTCAATCGTGGCCCCAGAATTATGCGTGAGTATACTAGTAAAGATGTTAGTTAATTTATTGTTCAGTCACCAGTCAGAGTAGACGGTAGTAGACCGTCTATTTTTACATCACATTTCTCTGTAATTGCAGCTACGAACGTACTGAATACATTATTTAACCAGACCCGCTTTCTCATCGGTGACTCAAGGAGCAATATCCACCTCATTTCACAGTACGGTCGAAACAAGTAATTTACGGTTTTATTTTTCACATTATAGTTATTATCATTGCGGGGCCTTTTTATAACTAGCATATGATAGGTATAGTGTGAACTAATCTAGACTCGTTCTAAATCGGTTAAATTTCTGGAAAATACGAACGAGACTTTTATAAACTAACAATGCAAAAAGTGGAAGTGGCAAATTGTGACAGAGCCAATCTGTTGCAGAATATTTTGTAGAATCTTTAAAATGGATGAAAATAATATTTTGACTAATTTGCTTTTAAAATTTGTTTAAAGCCTCAACAGATAAGACAATGTTACGAAAGCTTACCTTATCATATTCCAATGTATCGCAACAAGGGCTCCTGTAACATTGATGGTAGAAAAATCCTTGGGCTACAGCTAATTTTAAACCTTTTAAGCAAACAATTAAATAAGTCTTTTAAAAATATTTCAAAATCATCTATTAATGTTTTAAGATGCATCTAAGCAAATTTATTTAAGCTCCTAATAATGGAATTGAAACTTTTAGTTACAATGCCTGCGATAGCTGACGTTTTTACTCCAGCTAATTATAGCATGAGCATTAGTTAAAGTATCAACCACGTATACTGATTAGATATTAGAGGAATGTTAAAAATTTACTGGAAACATAAAAGGAAATCTGGAGTTTCACACGCATATGGGTATTGTCATTAATGCATGTGTTGGGAAGTAGACATATAATCATGATTTAACGTACATGCCCCCCCCCCCCCCGCATGCACCCCCCGCCAATGCTCGGTGGCTTGAAGGGCACAACCTGCACGTTTTACTTTTAAAAAATCAACTACCTGTACCCCCGGCGTAACATGAGCCGGTCTAGCCAGTTCCCGCATACCTAGGTGAAGTACTTTTCTAGGCGAAACGAAAGGAAAATGGTTCTGACACCCCTCCGCAGTCCCCTCCCCCGCATCCTCCTGCCCCCACCCCCACATCGTCCCACTGCATGGTCAGATTCCCCTCTGCACCACCACTCTGGTCACCCCTTTCTCCCCCCACACCCTGGCACCCCCTGCGTTTGCCTATTGTGTGGTCAGAATATCTCCCCATACCTGCTCGCCTTCCCTTTGAACCACTGCTGTTTTGGTTTCTTGGGGAAGTAAATATTTTTTTTCAATAATGGAGAACGCACTGTTATGTTGCTGACTTGCCTATTTATACGTTCTGATACCAAGCACAATAAACCCAACAACGATCGTGCATGCAGTGACTGTTACTCAACCAACTTTGAAACTCTTCAAGTAGGATCTAAGAGCTGCCAGCATTATGAAGCAGTACTCCGTTTGTTACTGATTTTGACAGACATTGCAGGTCGCTCGCCCTCATTCATTGTAGTGCATGATGAATTTGCTAAGTGCCACCTAAGCGTATTGTATATATATATATATATTTATATATGTACATAAATACATTGAATCTGCTCTTTTATTTCCGTAATGTAACGGCAAGCTTTTCCAATCAAATCTGAAGGATTCTTTGAACTAAACCAAATGTTTCCAGCAAAGAATCCTGCTGGTAGAGCAGCACTGTCAAAAAATTATATGAATGCTCAATATATTTGTGTAGTTAAACTCCTATTTTACGACTGACTTCGCTAATGGAGGGCAGACAGAAACGTTACACTTTAGCGTTGTGTGACATTACACAAAATGACTTGAAATGACAGAACAACAGCGATCCTAGCGGGAAATATTGTCACTACAGAGGAATAACATGTAAAATGCATGCAACATTACACATAATACTGGCAAATAAAGCGACAGCAGTGTTCATAGCGGAAAACGTTCTTATTCCAGCTACGTAGCACAAGAAAGATGTGTAACATTACAATTATTGGTGTTAAATTTGACGATAGCAGCAACTCAAGCGAATAATATTTTCACTATACATGGCTAATTTGTGTAATTTCATTCTACAACAAAATTTTTTAATTAAAGCAATTTTTGACGCCTTTCAAGTATATTTCTGATGTCATTACACACATGGGCGTTTCCAAGACGAATTATTGGGGAAGGGGAAGCAAAAACATCTGGTAAAAAAAAACCGAAGACTTTGCTCTCTTCCATGTGCATCTTTCATTTTATGTTTACTTGTTCGAATATCCTGTGTAATGCACATTCTATATTTTTACAGATTTTGTGTAAAGTCACACTTTTTTTTGCAGTGCAGAGTGGCTTACGAGTTGCTGCACACTATATCTTGAATTGCGTTTTCGTGACTTCTAGAAGCTTTTCATTTTTAAAACATTTGTGTGCAATGTGAATCTTTTTGACAGTTTAATATGCTTGACTCGAGGAATGCTCTAGACTGCTCTTAATCTCAAATTCATATGTTGATGGAGGAAATTTCTTTGATTGATAGAATGAAAAGCTATGCATTTGGTGGTCTGGGATGGCTGTTGGTAATGTTTAGTCTAAATACATCCATTTTGTTGCTGTGCATCAAAATCAAGAAATGGCAGTGATGCTCTTTTTCTATTTAAGTGAGAAAAGGCACGAAGACAGAGTCAGTTAAAATCAAGATCCAAAAAGTGCGTAATAATTCATAGCATAGTAAAAAGTATAGTAAAAAATTATGTTGTTAAACAATGACTCCACGTTGTAAATTCGGTCGCAACACAAGGAATTCAGTAAACATCCTTGCAAACAATTAGTTTAAGGTGCCTCTCCCAGAATGCAGATCAATGTAAATAGAGATAGCTGTAGTCCGAAGCTTTTAGATAGGCTCGCTTTTAGATAGGCTCATTGGCAAGTTTGTTAATGTTTCAACAAGCTCAGTTACGTTCTTTCCTAACAGAGAGAAGTTGTGATTGAGGCGTCTTAGACGTTTGTTCAACTTTGGGTGTTTTACAAAATTCTCACTCATAGTTTCTTTAATTACAGCAAGTTTTAAAAAATGACATGACACTTCTTTTGACTCTTGAATTTTTCAAGTTGTGAAATAATTTAATATTCAGGATGTACTCAAATGTTCCCCTTTACTGCTATTGAATTGCTCATATAATAGTTAATGGCCTTATTTTCTCTTACCACCATTGCTTAAGTTAATCGATAAGAACAATGGTCGGACTAGTACTATTCACCACGCTATGCAAAAATTGCTGACCAATTATTTTATGTGCAACAAATAAAACCTGGAATTCTTGTGAACGTGCTAACAAGTATTAGAAAAGAAATAATGAAATCATATTATTAGCAGGAACCACTCCACGTAAAGAGAGAAGAATTCTTGCTCGCATAATAATTCTGGAAACACTTTGTAATAGAGATTGACTGAAATATTCTTTCGGGAAGATTGCAAGCTTCAGATTCATCTTATAAAAATAATTGCACTTATTGCATTTTTACAACGTTCTTCCCTTCTTTTCTTTTTTTTTTTTTTTTTAGAAAGGAAAGTTTAATTTATTGTCACGTTTTAGATCTAAATGAATTCTAGCGGCTAATTCACATTCTAAAGTAGTTCTATGCTGCTGCCGTACTGTACATACCTATGCCAGAATTTAATAATGGTTTAACGTGTCCATTGTAAAATGGCTTGCTCCGGAGGTCCTGAAAAAATCCAATGTGTAGGCAAATTTGATGAAAACAGTTGGAATTGTCTGTTGGAATTAGTGCGCATAGTGGATGCCTTAGGCCATACTTTAATAATACGCAAAGAAACACCAGATATTAATTCTGTTTCCAATATGAAATTTATTATTCCTCCTTTCTAATATGGTGGATAAGTTTGTTGGGTAATTCTGTGGTGCTCTTTCTTTTTATTATATATATAACCAAGGCCAAAACGTTTACGAGTGGACAGAAATTAAAACAGAGTGCATGTTTGAATTTGTGGGTTATTAACAGTCTAGCCGCACTCTTTGAAAAAGACATTTAATCCATCTGGGACTATAACTTAGGACAATCTGCTTACTTTAGCAACATACAATATTCGGAGAAATTATTCAGAACCAAAGTTTAGAAATCTTTGCACTAAAACCATGCCACTTTAATGCAAGATAATTGAGTAGCTTCTGTTTTGTAGTTAGTAAACGATTATCATACTGCTGTTTTCACTTTGATTTTAGAACGATTTAAGCTGGGAGGAGAAGACACCCATCAAGAGTCTCCTTCCATTGCTTTTATCATTGTACTTAGTAATTCTATGTATATAAATTTCCAGTGGAGCACTGTAGTATAAGTGAGCACTGCTAGGGGTGCATTTATTCCTTGAGTCCTACCTTATCCAGCAATAGTAGTGAATTAGTATGAAGACAGCCATAAACGAACATATAAAAACTTGATTTGCATAAAAATGGGGATCAGTAAGAATAACATAAACAATAATTGATTCAGAGTATGGTAAATTTTTTATGAGCTCGTTTATTTAACCATTTCACCAATAATCGATTTTTTTTTGCTAAAGCATACAGAATTACTAATGTTATTTTAGTGTGGGTAGATAGTCGAGTGCAGTGTCAACCTTTGATAGGCCGCTAGTTCTATTCTGATTATTTTTTTTTACTTTCAGAAAATATTCCAATTTTTTTACTTAGCCTACAAAAACGAAAAGTTCAATTGCCTTGTTTACTTGTTTTTTTTTTTTCTTATTTCGGGTCAATGACGAAATATTTAAAAAAATTTATTTTTGCTTTTGTTAAAACACAATTTTTGGTTGGCATGCTTGAAGGGTGTGGTATGAGACAATAATTTGTGACACATTGACACCTAGGTCATTGGTGGCAACTTCAGTCACAGTGCAATGGTCCAGACTGCTGCTGCGCCACACAAAACAAACCAGAAATCTAGATCTTGTCAAACATCTGTACCTCCTGAAAAAAATTTAAAGCTCCTGGCCAGGAGGACATACTTATCTCAAAATTGATGCGCTATGTATCGCAGGAGATGGAAGCGCAACAAACATCATCAAGATGGTGACAATCAACAAGCGAGTGATGGAACATAACTGCCATTCCTATATAGTGCTTTTAATACGCCATCACTTATTGCCTTCTTTCACCCACAGGATTGCCACGCAGCGAGCAATCTTAAGATGTTGGGTTGGAGTGGCGTCCAATGGAACAAGGCACAGAATCTCTACATCCCAACTTTCTCGACCCAGGATCCAGCAGAAAATCGTGGTTTACTGCTGGTCAGGCAAGCGGGACAGCAAAGCTTAGATCACTGTGTCAAGAGGTTCCGAGGATTGTACGATGCCAAGGACTCCAGGGATAATAAAATACACACTCGGAAGGTCAAGGTTTCATTTAACAGCCAGGCTAACTGCCAAACTTTCTTCCAAAAACACAGAAGGCCCTGATTGCAGGCGATGGGAAATAGTCACCCCCTCATGAACACATGCCACGCCAACTTCTAACTTGCATTCATCATTAAATAGCTGATGATATCTGATGTACTGATCACGCAGCCACCAGAGTGGAGTGGACATTTGGTAGAGGTACCAGCTGAAAAGTAGATAAGCCCCTACAGACATGACGATGGGCCAATGGCATCTCTCCAAGCTTCAAGACTTAGAACATTAGAAAAAGCATCTCTCTACAGAAATGCTACAGCCCATCACGGAAATCACCTTTACACCCCCCTCCCACTTCTGCCAACTCGCTAGTCTCGTTCAAAAATAATGGGCTAAGCAAGCATGGATTGCCTACCGGCAGCATAATGGATGGCAAACTGCTGCCGGTTAAATGTCTAAGGTGGCCCCGAGGCTTCAGTATGCAGGCTGGCCACTGGATGTGTAGGAATGCTTGTGGCGTCAAAAGCAGGCCAGCGTGGTGCATAGGGTCCGATATCTGGACGGCCGAGTCACTAGCGGAACAATAAACCATGCAAACGTAATAAACTTGCTACAAACTAGAGTTTAGTTGAGACGGACCAAGTCAGTGCGATTCGCACACCACAAAACGTCCGACTGAACTCGTAGGATGTTCAGGGTCCGGAAGCCCTTCTCTTTAAGTTGGCACTTATGTGGAAGCCAAGCTAAGTTAGAATCGAACAATATATGCAGGAAATGTGCCTGCGGGACCACAGGTATCTGCCTCTGTCCCAAGTGCAGGCAAGGTTCTGGGTGATGGCAACATGGGACATACACTGTTTTGTCCAGAGAAAACTGGAAACCATTACTGACTGCCCAGCTATGGGGCTAGTTAATTGCAAGCTGCAGCTGCTACTGACAATTGTGCATATGAACAGCCCGAAAGCAAAGTCCGAAGTCATCAATAAACTATGAATGGGCAAGAGTGGCTTGCTGGAAAACGGCGTAAAGGATGACACTGAGAACTTATCCTAGAGAAAAACCTTTCTCCAAACGCACAGGCAGCAAAGAATTGTATTGACACAATGAACGGCCCTAGAGGAAATTCGGGTCTTTCCCTGTTTTGACAATTGGGATAACCGCTGCCATCTTCCATCAACCAACAAAGGCTCTCTGCCCACACATCCCAGTTAGAACTGTTGGAATGAAAAAGGTAGATGTTTCAACAGCTGGTAGTGAACATCATCAGGCCCTTGGAGCAGAGTAACGTGACTTAGCCAAAGCTGAAACAAATTCCTACCTGGTAAACAGAAGGTTGTACTCCTTCAGACAGCCAGAATGAAAGTCTAGAGAATACACTACACTTAATCTTGAGGAACCCAGGATTGTAATGGTTATAACTCGAGACCCACACAAATGAAGGTGCAAAATAATCAGCGATATCAGGCACGAAAGAGATCACGTCATTCGCCACCCTTAACTGTGACACTGGGGAAGCCACGTTCTTCTCTGAGATTTGGTGTGCCTTCTTCCACACCTGCTGAGATGGTGTGGATGCATGATCGATGAAACGTAAGCCAGCAACAAAGCAAGCCAAGCCTTACGGATCACATGCCCGGCATGGGTATGGCAGCGCTTAAAGGCCACAAAGTTTTCAGTAGTTGAGCTGACCTTTAATGCAAGCATTGCTCACCTGTAGACCAGAATAGTCTGGCCGCAAGCTGGCATCTGCCACGAACAGGAACCCGACTTGGCTTTGTGGATGTGTGCAAGATGGTAAGACGAGAGGCAGCAAAACAACTTCAGTGAAACGAGTTAAAAGTTCAAACACATCAGTAAAGTCCTCAAGTGCACGCTGAAATACCAAGGCCTCAGCAAAGTTAGACGAGTCAGCTCGTCCAAGCGCCCATCGGGTAGGCCTGATACGATCGCTCTCACACAGATCTGCATGAAATGCCCAAGTGAAGTGAACTAGGATGGCTTGACAGCGAGTTTAGTATAATCGTTGAAGAAAACTCATAATAAAACGAATCCAACAAATAAATATGACCATGTATTTACAACGTAGGCCTAAATACTCAAAATGATAGGCGTACATTTTTTTATAGAAAATTTGAAATATTCTGGTGGAATGGGAAAGAGGGTCAGTAGTAGGGAAAACGTGGCACTGTGCGATGTACCTGAAGGGACGTCACTTCCAGGCTATTCAGGATGAAAGTCACACCCATTCCGGTCTGCGCTTTTATGATAAACTTCTATGATAACATTCTGTGTGTGCAGATTGGATTTCACGTGACCATGGCGTTATTTACTTTCCAAAGTAATGAATAGGCAAAGTATTTTTCCGAATAATAGAAATAATTTTTTGGGTAAAAAAACGAAATATTAACCAAAATGCCAAATCGCTTGAATCTATTCCTCCTGATCGAAAAACCCCTAAAAGCATGTACTGGACATAGCCACCTAAATTTTCCCTTAAACCGCCAATACGGAACCATTTTTTGGGGGGAAACCATTTTTTCCATCAAAGAAAATGGAAAAACCCTTGGAATCATTCCTTAATATGGAAAACCGCTAACGCATATACTGGATACCATATTTTATGTTTTATGGTAATATACCATATTTACCATAAAACAGTCAAAACAAAACTATGTTTTGGCTAAAAAACTGAACTTTTCAATAAAATAAAAAAAACCATTGGAATCGACTCATCTACATGGAAAACCCCTAACACTATATATTGGACTTAGCTGTCCATAATTTCCATTAAATAGCCAAAATGGAAACTATTTTGGAAAAAATCAAATGCTAAAATGCTATGGTTTAAAGGCGAAACAGACGGTTACTTTCAGTTTCGAATTTCGATCTTTTATTTTGCAAAGTCCTAGCTTTATATTTAAAAAAAAAAGCCAAAATTCCTTTGCAAAAAACATTCGCTACTTGAATAACAACTGATCTTTAATACGATTCGTCTCCGTCACCGTGGCTAACCCTTCCAACACAGGTATGGGCTCACCTTGTTTAGTACGCAATAACATCAAAATACTGGCTTTTATTCATAAAATAATCATGTTTTTTGTTTAGTTCCTGAAAGTAATCATGCTAAGTATATAATATACACCATTAATATAGAATTTCCTTTGTATTGTGTGGGATCTAGCATATGGGGCGAGTTCAGGGAAGTCACTGAGTATATTCCACAGCCATCCTTCGGCTTTCACCCATTTTGTGCGCGAGATGTTCACAGCAAAAACGGTGAAAATGCTCTACTACCTTTCCCCAATAGCAATCCATCCGTCGGCTTATCGATAAAAATACCCAAAATTGGTTCCTGGTGTGGGCGATAGCACCGGGTGTCATTCTCAGGGTGGAATAATCCTGCTCCCTACGTTCCACCACCAGAGGTACAACAACGAGTGTCTGGCAGAATATGAAGGTCCATAACGAATTGAACGTCGAATTGTAGGGAGTCAAGAAGGAGTATGGTATTTACAATGACTTATCCAATCGGAAAAAGTGAACTTATAGGAGTTCATGAGAATTACAAAATATCTTGTTCTCATAATATCAACGAATCGTTTTAGACACCATAGTTCGAAAAGCAAAGTACGATTACAATTTGAACCCACATTTATTCCACTGTCATATACGTGCGTATCCATCAGTAAATTATAGGTGCACTAAGCAAAATAAAGAAGAAAGAAAGATAGATTAGGACAGTGCAGCATTTTAAGGAGACCTTTAAAATGCGGCTCATTCTGTCACATCTCAGCAACTATTGAAAAGAAAAAAACATATTTTGATTTTGGACATTTAAGAAAGATTACTTTGTGTTATAAAATCAAATGTTCCCTTTACCACCATCATCTCTGTAAAGATTAGATTTAGTATGGAATGTCACCATCAACCATGAATGAAGTGTCCTGCCCTTTGTAATAATGAATGTGTGTTACCCAGTTACAGTCAGTTAACCCATAGCAAGATCCATACGGAAAGCTATCTGTATTACTAACACTAAATGCTTAGGTGCAGTATTCAGGAAGAAAAGAGGAGTACTGTGTACACGGATAAGAGCATTCATTTTGTCGCACTTCGTTCGTTTTCATTTGAGTTCCTATTGTTATGCCACACCTATGGAAATAAGCCTCTTTATAACATTTTTGCAGCGTAGTATCACTACGTTATTAATATTCACAGAAAGACAGAACATATTAAATGAGGTTTGCTGCAAACACTGGTTGAAAGTGTGTTCGCATCAAATATCATCTTGAAGTAATTAGTTGTTTTGCCTGTAGGACGGACTGCATTAGGAAAAAATAGACGAAGAAAAGGATGCCGAATCTAGAATTTGATTATTCTAGGACGTTTCCATACTAGCTCAGAGTAGGGTAACAAGTTTAGTCGTTTAGATTTTTGATTATTTGTGGTTGGTATATCTTCATTATTTGTGGAGTGTTTTATAGCAGAGGAAATTGTCTAGCACGTATTTAAAAATGATTACTTGAATATGGCTACGTCTGTTTTCCAATGCTGCTATAACTTGGAAGAGCGTGCTACACAATATCTTTTATAAAAGCAGACTTTCCAGCAGAAGGCCTGTCGGTATGGAAAACATTAGTAGGTTATTTCTTGCAGAAAAGTCAATATTGTATATTTTGTGCAATCAGAAGCAAAAAATCCCATTTTGGATGACATTGTTGGTTGCTGTCTTGAGTTTTAATGAAAACTGTGAGGCCCTTTGCTGTAAATCTAAGCTAGGGTGCTTTCTAATGGTAAGCCAAATTTCGTGATTTTACCAACAAAAAAAGACATAGTGCAGCTAAAATTTGTTGTCAGTCTGCGGTACTAATACATGGCGATAATTTAAGATCCAGCGTAGCGTAGTGGCTCAAGCACTGATAACAATTGAAGTTTTTGAAGTCAACGACGTCATCACGTACCACGGGAATGCAATTAGAAAGTTGTTGGGAATAAATACCCACTTCCACTGAAAAACGAATGAAAATTGGCCTACAATAATAGTAAGAACTACTTCACATGTAAAATGGCTATAGCGCTAAATGCCAAAGAGATAACATTTAGGAAGGGTCATTTATTTCTTTTTCAATCAACGGTACCTCATCACCTCATTGTACCACCAGACTTTCATTACTTCTCATTTAGTAATCAATCAGTCACTCGAGCAACCAAGACGAATCACACCTTAACTGTTCATCCTGCATATTCATGTTTAAAAGATGGGATTTGATAGGAGAAGCAAAATTCAAATAAACTCAGTTACTCACATATTTGGTTACCCGAAAATATTCAGAAATATTCATTCCAGTAGTGCTGTAGAAATCAAAAATGTCCAAGTCACATGATAAGGTAACATTGTTATCCTTTTGAAATTCCAGCCATCGGACAATATTTGGCCAAGTGTAGTGAACTTCATAAAGCGTAGGAGGATTAACAAGTGTGTTTACAGTCACTTCATAAATAGCAATTGTTGGTTTGTTGAGAAAATATATCATTTTACCAACGCAAAGGAACAGGCATGCGGCAGCACATAATGAATAGGAAATTATTTGAAGTGGACTTAATTTTGTGTTATTGGAGATACCCAAGAATTCGATTTGGTTATAAACTTGTATAGTCTTCCTAAAGATAGGATCGTTTGATTTAAATGAGATTTTTTGAGGCTTCAATATCTTTTTTCCAAAGACATACAGTAAATCAAACATCGCAAGGACTGACAATCCAAGATAAAGCCCAACATAACCACCAATGTCACACAAGAGAGCAATTATTGAGTAAGAATGGCGTTCCGTCAAAAGTCTTTCTTGGTTATCAGGGAAATAAAATACTAACGAACTATACTCCAAATTCCGTTCTCCTTGCTTGTTATTAACGGTGAAAATTTTTTGGAAACATCTGGTTGGGCATCGAACTGTTGGTTCACTCCGTAAATTTTCTAAGTCCTGACGGAGTAAACGGCCTCTGACGACTGTATTATTGCATTCCGGCTGATTAATCTTTGACGGGTAAAAAGGAAACCTAAGGGGAAAAAGTACTTTTCTCTTGTATTACATGAGATATATTACGAACAATTCCTTGAAATCAGTATCAAAAACTTCTTCATGAAATGAACACGTCGATGAACATATCAACGTGAATAATCCTATAACAAAACAACGGCTGTAATTTTATAACTATACCACAACTGTATAGATGGCCTGCTATCTGTAAACCTCACAACAAAGATTTTAAGAGCAAAATACACCCACTGACTGAGCTTGAGAAATCCACTCAGAAAAAAATAATGACAAACAATTTTAATTTTCAGCACTAATTAATACCTATGTGCCTTGGTAAAAAAAACAGAAACATGATGAAAAAACATTAAAAAAACAAGAAAGTGGCAGACCCCAAACAATCCTAACATTTGGATCGTCGCCACATTTAATTGTTTGTCGTTGTTTACTCCGAGTGGATTTCTCAAGCTCAGTCAGTGGGTTTCTTTTGCTCTTGATGCCTTCCAAATGCAGAAAATTATTTTTATCTTCGACCAAGAATCATCATAAGTAATATCACGATGGCTTGGGTAGTTATCACTAATTTTTTTCGAACACGAAAAAGTTTTTGCCCCCATTAAACTCATGCACATGGTGCCTTATTCTTAGCATCCCAAGCCAGCATAGCTTATTAGTCCAACACAAGCATGAGAGTGTTCCAAAAGGTTGATAACTACCAACTACAGCAGAGGTATTTAATTAGAATATTTTGCGAGAACCATCTATTCAAGTTTTTTTCAGTAACACTAATTGACTGTATGCTTTTTAGATATGTTTTCTGTTTGAAATCAAATGTGATTGCGCCATTGTTGTCGTCTTCTGCTGACAAACGTTTCGCAGAAATGCTAACTATAAGAACGTATTGTAAGGTTTATTAAACTAATTTTTATATATAAACTCTATATACATATTAGTTCTATGTATTACTTCACATAGTTTAAGTATTTCTACGTTTTGTCTTTATTTTCTCATAAACTTGCATTAAATTAAGAAGCAAAACATGCTTCGTTTCTCTTCATTGCTTTGCATTAATTTAACAGAGAATCTGATAGTTCAAGCAGTGTGTAACTTCGTTATCGATTTCGGATCAGAACGCAGATATTTGTTGCCTGCATCACTGTTGAAACGCGCATGGAATTTCTCTGTCTTCAATTCATTCATTTTTAAAACAATAATAAATGTATGCGAAATTTTAAATACATGTTTCACAGGCGTATTTGGTATTGTTTCACGTTTGTTTTGTATTGTGGCTCGAACCAATTTCTAAATTTTCGTACCAATAGACAATTCTTCAATAATCGAGGCCATGTTTCAAGTCAAACATTTTTAGCATATGAGGGTACTATGAGTTCAGCTGAGAGTTTCATAATAACACCCTATGCTGACATATATTGGTTAATAATGTTCGTGGTTGGATTTTAACTCTTCTGCTAGCTTGTGTTATAAAATATAATGTCAACACTAAATAAAAGTACATTATTGTTTTTAACTTTCTCCACATATTAACAAAATATTACCTGCACAATGATAATTGATTCATCGTACAGAATAAGTATGGGCCACATAACAAACATAGCAAGTTAGTGACATGCCAGTGACACTAATGCTGTGACGTAGAATTTCACTTACCATTAATACTTCGAAATGCTAAGTTTTTGCCTATGCTCCACATAGTCCCAGTGCAACCTCCGCACCATGGATACAATGATAACTCATAAAACACACAAACGCATAATGCCTTAGTTCTCACTAGCATAAGAATTATAAAAGAATATGTATTCATCCTGCTGCCAGGCTCGAAAAGCAGTCTTTATGTAAAGTGATTATGGTTGCATACAGTTTTCTTAGGAATTTAATGAACGCCATAGATTACTAGAAAAACTTTTCATCAAATTGGGAACACAAGACACTGCCCATTGATTACATAAGAGTCAAGTTGTCTCTGTAATTTTGAGAAAACCTTATTTTGTCAGCTAAAATTTTCCCGAGAACCGAGTTTCTTGTTTTCGGTTTTTGTTTTTCATGTATTGGCTACAACCAGACTGTAATTCACCTTGTGCATGATACTAGCTATGGCATAGTAGTAGAGTTATTTCGATGATCCTGAAAGCATGTATCAATATCTGTAGCGAAAATTTGTTTAGAGGGTTTCACATGAATTTATACCATGTTATGTGTCGTAAGTAACATGAGTTGAATTGCTGAAACTTTAGTTTTTTATCTGCCATTGTGCACACGCAGTTACTGACAGAGTGAGTAAAACAAACGAGGTTCCGTTTTTACTCGCTGATTTTGTATTTACTTTACGTCTCTGTCTGTACGTCTGTGTGCTTGTTCATTTATTTGAACAGTTATGGCCATACGCATGAACCAATTCAAATGACATTTGCTAGAAATATTCTTTTAAATATGGCTAAATGATATATTTACTTGCTACTGCGATGCGAGGTTTTCTCTGTGCATAGTAGGCCCAAATCCTAAACCAAAGCACATTTTGCCCGTTTTAACTCGATAATTTTGGATTGTGTGTACTGATTTGATCAAAAATGTTATAGTATATCTCACTTAGTACCACGGTGGAAGGTAGAAGAGCCACGGCATAATCGACCCTGCAGGGTATAAGCAGGTGATATTACCCTGCCTCCTCAATTATACCCAAGCAGGCCTGATTATACACAAAACATGAAATTAAAAAAAACGACTTCACTAGCTATATATAGTAAATACAGTAACTTTCGCATGCCTATCTATCTGAAAATTAGGTCCGTAGGTGTCCTTAAGCTAATTTACCTATCTGTATTTTGTAAAGTCCATGTTTTGTTATGATCTAGTTTTTCTTAATCCTCTTAGAGCCGTGAAATTTTTCCTGTTCGGATATAACTGTCATTTTTTATTGAAGTAACTTGAAAGAGTAAACTACCGGCTTTGTATTCTTTTTACTCACCTGCATACCTAATAGTTAGTCTGTCTTAGGCTGTATATTTAGGATAATTGGTTGTAGCTGTCATGGCTACAAATAAAATGCAATAAAAATATCCACATTTGTTATTAAATGCTTCGTGAGTACTAAACAAAAAACTATAAATGAAGAGGTGTTGTTTCTCCAGGAAACTGATGGCACTTCAGACCCTGACAAACCACCACCACTTTATAAGCATACATTTACACAGAAATAATATGTGTATAATTTTATAATATATACTTTTTAATTATTAAGCTCAGTGACTTGTAGGTATTATATGAATACAAATCTATTATCAATTAAAGTTTTGCATCAGTGTTGCCATTTGGTTAAGCTAAAATATACAATTATACTTCTTCCTTACAATATTCGTATATTCAATTTTATTCATACCTGCATGTAGCATTCCATCTAAATTTCGCAAAATCTTCAACGAAGCATGAATCAAATTCTTCATCATTTACACAAGGAAGTTGATCACGATTGATTAGAGAGTACTGAAAAGTAAAAGAGTGATTGATTTTCTACTTTTGCTACAACATGGGAGCATATTTACGTTAGTATGTGCAGATAACCAAGGTTTTAGCCAATTAATTTAACTGGAGTGACCCAAATTATTTTACCATTTTTGACTGATGACTACCACAAATCAACATTTGCTATTTAGTATTTAGTAGTTTGGTAACACTTCACTAAACATTAACAGGTAATATGCCTATATGCAACTCAAAATGTTACTGTTTCAGGCGACTTCCGTAAATACTATAGTCTGATTCGGGTAGAAAATAGCTTTTAGCAGCCTAGAGTTGAATATACTTTGTGATTGAACATGCAAGAAGTTTACCATCTGTGTTGCGTATTTTGTTGTACTACAGAAAATGACGGAACCCACTAGGTAACAAGATATGAATCATGATGAATGTAGAATTGGGCAGCTTCCTTAATTGATGACTAAGCCAACGATTTTCATGTACTATCCACAAATTACAGGTTAAAAGTTAAAAAAATTATATACATATATTTTTTTTTACTTTTGTGTGTAATTTATAGAGTTATGTTTATAGAAAAATTTTCTCCTACTCAATGTCAACTGAAAACAATGAGTGAGAAGGAAAAAGGAAGGGAAGCACAGGAAGGAAAAAGTCCAGCATTTTACACGAACGGTCTTTATCCTGTTGATGAGACTGTCATGGATTGTTTGTACCTGTACCCCAAGTCCACAGTTGTTTGTGCCTCAAGACTATCAGAGAAGGGTATTTGTAATTGTTTTATTTTCGTGTTGGGTCAGTTGGTTTTCAGTAAAAGAATGTGGAATTGTGGGAATGTAGGGCTGCTTAGTCAAGTAGAAAATTTTGGAGAAGCACGGAACTGAAGTGCTGACATATATTATAACCCCTTGCCATGATTAGCTTGGGTGTCATCATAAATGTAGCAGCATGAACTAAACGCCCTTCTCGCCTTCCTACTGAATGATTCAGAAGCAAAAGCAAAGGAAGAAAAATGGCCAGTAATGGAGATCAATCACCACCTCATAAAGTAGCCAGGTTGGACTGCAAAGGGTATTAAGCCCTCCATTAGCTATTCGTCAGCGATCATCAGCTATTTTTCAACAGTGTATCCCCATCAATCACTATTTTCCTGCAAGGACCTGTGGGAGGCATGTGTTGTTATAGTGTTAACCATGATGATCCCATAGACCCAAACAACACAGTCTCTGCCACCACCGGGATCGTGCATCCATTATGTACATTTTCTCAAATCTAGAGGATTCCTTACGAGCTTGATGAACCAAAGACATATTACCATACATAGAAGTATGCTATGCAAATCCAGGTAGCCCTGACCGTGAGTGCGAACTCGAGCCCATAATACCTGTTCGTCAAATCTTTGGTCCTGAATCAAACTGGGATGAGAGAAACCTATTACAGTACTTGATCGCAATATTTCTGTCGCAGCATGGGGCTCTTGTATTGGGGGGGGGGGGGAACTTCTGTTGCTGATGAGACTATATTGCAGCATTAAAGAGCAGTGTGCAGTTTGTTATATTTTGATTCGTAAAAATTTATATTGAGGTAACAATATGCTAATGCATCATTAAAAATGTAATAACTTGATAGTAGAGTATACTAAAAAGGTTAAAACAGTAAAATGAAGATGTAAAATTGGTAATTAGCTATGAGTCACGGAAAAATAATTGTATGGTGCTACCAGATAAGGAAAACCCATAGGATGACGCAATGAAATGGTGCAAACTGTCAGATAATAAAAATGGTAGCCATTCACATACCGTAGTCACGAAAGCACCTATGATGTTATTGTTAGAACAGTACTTTGTTTGTGTGGGTAAAAATGTTTCCGTTAATGTGCAATATGTGCGAAGTAGTAAAATCATTCACTTATTGTTTTTTTCCAGAAACTGCACAGTTTCCTGGAGAATGAGAGGAAAGAAAGAACACAGGAAGAAGACAAAAGTACTTAAATAATGACAACAGTTCTGTGTGAAAGTAAACTGCTTTCCATAGTGTGCCATAGTGTTCTAATTTAATAGTTCTCATGTTGCCATTTTACATAAGAAGGGACAATAGGTTGACCAGTATACATTTTATTTTTTCTTCTTAGAAAAGGTCCTGGTTGTCGCGTACTACTTAATGAAAAGAGTTGTGAAGAAAACTTATTTTGTTTGGACTATCAGGTGCCTTTTTAAACTAATGCTGTGTGATTTTCAAAAAGTCAGGCACATTGTATAATAAGACCTAATACATATTTGTATGATATTTTCTATATGTCAGTGTGACAGATTCACAGCTTGGGGAGAGAGTGGGAAAACATATCCTTTATTGGAATATTTAGTAGTTTTAAAACAAGTTTTGTGCCTTCTATTATTAATGAAAAGATATGATGATGCACTTTAAATTAGAATCGGTTTAATGCATCTGTTGCACTTAAACTTCTAGATCTGTGGCCAAATGCAAACTTCTAAGTGAAAAAAGGATAGTGCAATGTCTACATATATAATAGGCAGCTGCGGCCGAGTGCACCGGCATCACCATCCCATCGTACAATCATTTGCCCCACCCTGTAGTGTCTTCTGTTGACGGGATTTGCCTTTAAATTTTGGTTGGAACACTCTTCCAACATCTTCGAACAGATGGCGTCAATTGCCAAACCTGCCATGTCGCCGTCTGTTGATGGCTTTAGACTACAAGTTCGGGTTATAATACTTTTTCCAAAGTCTTTGAAGAGATGGAGCGACTTACCAGACCTGCCGCACCGATATTTGGATCATATTTTGGCGTATTATTGTGGCACCAAAGTGGCAACAAAGTTTTAGTCGCGTGGAATGTGACATTGTCGGCATTTGAGCTTAAAAAAACAACAACCCGTGCCTACTAAACCAGACAACTTTAAACCAAACGACGATAGGTTCTTAATTTCAAGGCCCCCAATGTGCCTCGAAATTGGCAGCTGATACGATGGAAAGGCGCATTTATTTCCGAAATGCTCACTTCCAGAAAGGAGTTGAATTGTTTTTTAAGTGGGCTGTAACAATCGTTCCTTGCAACAATTCGCAATGCGTGGTACCGAGGTCAATTGTTTAAAAGGATTAGCTAAAACATTGTGTACTTGGTTACTGAGTGCTGGATTTCTCAGTGATAGGTTTTTAGCCTTCAGTCAAACATACGCATGCGACTTTTCCGAGGCTGCACCAAAGGGAAAATATCACAGGGCCGCGTATTCAGAGGTGGAGGGGTGAGCAGGGCAAGTGTGTGTGGGGGCAATGCGCAATACCGAAGTTGATTGTTTTAAAGGATTAACTTAAACATGGAATTACTTGCTTACTGAATGCTTGATTTCTCAGCGATAGGGTTTTTTAGCCTTCAGTCAACCAAAGGAGAATGTCATGGGGCTAAATTTTTGCGGGGAAGGGGGCAAGTCTGTGTGGCAGGACACATGCGTATCCGGGAGGGGGCAAGAGTGTGGGGAATGTGGGTTAAAGTAATTGAGGGGGAGGGCATATCTGATATGTTTTGATAAATTTAAAACCAAAGACCAAACACCTGAGGTGCCGAAAGGAGCCGGCGAGGTATTCAGAACCCACACTACAGGATTGCAGGAAGGTGATGCAATGGGGTGTGGCAGGGGGGACATGGATATGTGTGTGTGGATGGGGGATGCACTGCATGTGCACGGACACAACTAGTGGTGATTATAAAAGCAAGCATTTCGTACCTATATCGTGATATAAACAGAACATATGTATCTAAATATGCATATAAATTCATTAATTAAAATTGTAGCCAAGGATGGAAAAAGGTTCATTACCAATAGATTTCCAACCACAGAGACCTAACAATGGGGCACAATAGCAGCTCATTCTTTTTTAGTAAGAAAAACATTGTCATTTAAATCTGATGTGAACATCTGGTAACTGAACGTGATGTGAAGAATCCTATCTGTCTCTCTGCTGAGTGAAACATATGGGAATTTCTTGTTGGAGAAACTACGATCTTTGATTTGCCACCGTGTTGGATATTTTAATGTTTCTATAGATCGTGGCCTAGCATTGTCAGACTGTCGGTTATTCTAATTAAAGGGACATTCTTCCCAGCGCCATTTTTCTCGATCCACAACATCAAGTACGGCTCCCAAATGTCTATTTCCTTACCATAAGACAATCCCTTGGTAAAAATCTGTTTTAAAATGTGGCATCTAGGCTATTTTCTGTTGAATAATTGTTAACTATATTTACTGCATCCAGTAGTATATGATGCTTTGCGCGCTTACAATAATTATGACATTTCATCTCTGCGTGGCCATGTGCTAATTTTCTAATAATTACTTTGAAATCAAAAATCTAAAGAAGTAATGTATTAAAATTAAAATTAATTATTCCAATAGATCGCTGAAGCAAAATCATTCCAGTTTGTGACAACACAATCTTTAACTTGATGCTGTTTCGTGTACTATTCCCAAAGCCAACCGAGACAGCAGCTACATTCCTTGTTGCGAAGAACGCAGTTACCACCCCAGCCGAGCTTGGCTCTGGTAAATGTGTGGATGGCGATCTGTGCATGGCTATTGTAAAGCAGGCGGAATGTTATAAGTCAGACCGGTGTACCTTTAACAGTGTGGATTTACTCAATATGGTATTACACGTTTAAGGGGATTGAGGTTTAGTGGTGTTTCGATATCTTGTTCATTAACACTAACCCCAGCTAGGTCATCAGGTCGCTACAAAAAGTAAACAACACAAGCTCTTATGTCGTTTATAAATTCCATAATTCAATGTACCTGTCCACATTATTGCAATTTTGGCAACCATTTGTTTAATAAAATTCCAATTTTTGACTATTACATAATCGCCTCCTAAATACTCATGCATTTGCTAAAGTGTAAAGCATCTCAGTTGTTTTACCTGACCACTTCATAGGCTGCCAGCACCATCGTTCGAAACGTAAACACAATCTTGGGAATCATTAGAAATTTATGCTGATTTAAAGACAAATTCATTTGGAATATGGTGCTTGGTTCTGTGGTGTAAATAAAATGGTGATAATAGCATACTGTCATAGGTTGTTAATAGCAATGCATGTAAGTTTAAGCCAATGACAGCAATCGTCTGGATAGTGCAATGTAATTTTAAGCAAATTGTTTCTCTGGTTTTATTAACAGTTCAATCCAGCCATCCACCTTTCTAAGACTGGGCATGAAATTTACTTGCATAACATGAAATAATTTGATAGGTTAGCCAAACTTTTGGTACAAAATTCGGGACCTCTGTTGGAGAGATGTAACCTAAGACAAATAAAACAGACCAAATATTTTGAAAATTGTTAAAATTCTCTCGTGTAAAGCCTTTCAGTTGTTTACCTGACCACTTCAAAGGCTGCCAGCAACGTCGTTCCAAATGCAAAACACAATCTTGGGAATCATAAAAAATTTGTGCAGATTTAAAAACAAATGCATTTCGGCATGGTGCTCGGTTCTGTGGTGTAAATAAAATGGTGATAGGAGCCTACTGTCATAGGTACATAATTAATAGCAATGCAGGTAAGTTTAAGCCAATTACAGCAATCATCTGGAGAGTGCAACGTAATTTTATGCAAATTGTTTCAATTGTTTTATTTACAATTCAATCCAGCCATCCATCCTGTTAAGACTGGGCATGAAGTTTATTTGCATAGCAAGAAATAAATTGATAGGTTAGCCATTATTTTGGTACAAAATTCGGGACCTCTTTTGTAGAAATGTAACCTAAGAGAATCAAAACAGGCAAAATATTTAGAAAACAGTTTCAGAGAAATAGTTTCAGCTGTTTGATTTGGTAGTCCGGCTCCTTCAATGAAAATACTGAAGTCATTGATGCATGTTAATATCCATTCTTTCTTTCTGACAAAATTATTGATTGATCCTATCAAACCTATAGTCTCAACAAATCCAGCTTTTGAGTTGCTGGTAGGCTTGTCATAATGCTTAGCAAGGTTTATTTGGCCAGTTAAATTCTTGACAAAGTAGATGCGTTTTGACGCATTGTTCAATGTCTTGTTATAGAAGACTAATAAAACTGAATCAAATCTAACGTGTGTTGTTTAGCATTATACCTGGATACAGCTACTGATTAAAATCATGTATGCAATACGTTACTAAGGATTTTCTTATCTACATTTGCGGAATATTTTCCATTCTTTGTTTTTGGGGTTGATCTAAATGAATCCAGTACAGGATGTGATTGTATTCATTAAAAACTCTTGTTTATATTACTTCTTGTATCAATTAGCTCTGCTGAATACTAATCTTTAAGGTAGCAGAAAATGATGTCGAAATATTCTGCTGCTTCTTGTTCTGCTGAGGTGCTCTCTTGACCATGCTGAACATGTTGAATAGGGAAAAGTGTGTCTGATACTGCCATTCATTTTTCTGATTTATGTGTTACATTATGTAAAAGTCATTACGAAGTTGTAACCAAACAAGTTGCAATTTTGGAGTCAAACTAATGGTGCAATTTAGGTAACAGATTGCTAAATGGTCTGTTATTAATGGAAAAGTTTTTTCCTAATAAAAAAAATAAAAAACTTTTACTTTATGTAGGATTGTGAGGATTTCTTTAACTGTAGTATTTTTTTTGGCAGGATTAAGCACATGTGATACTTAGGCTGATTGGTAGTTTGTATTACAGTGAAAGTGCAGTGAGAGTGCAATAAATATATATATTGCCTTCCATAATATTCCTAGCATTAGATTCTATAAATGTGTCTTAGAAAAATCGAGTTGTTTAAGTCTATTGCAAGAACCAGTGCCGTTCTTAGCTCGTGATAGACCTTGTCTGTTTGTTATCCCAGGTGAACTTAATGGTTTTCCTGGCAAGTTTTTTTAGCTGCACAGAAATCCTTGCAAATGACGGAATGTGTTGATGATAATAATTGATGGTCTTGAGGAACTGATGGACTTGATTAAGAGTTTTTGGCTGTGAGTAATTTTCATTAGCTCTTGTTTTGTCATCGTCTGGATAAACACCATGATCTCTGACAACGAGTCCATGAAATTTCTCTGCTTTACAGCCTAATTCACATTTTTCAGGTGGGAATTCCATACCCCAGTATGCATCCTTTCAGTGACCTTTGTCAACATGGCTGTTGTGGATTGTCCAGCAAAACATCATGGAAATAAACCAAACAGTAAACCTTTAGGATTTCTGTAAAAATGTGTTGTGCAACATACTGAAAATGCTCAGGGCTTACATTAAGCCTCATGGGAATCCGTGAAAGTTATAGAGTGCAGGAGTGAGTTTGAAAGGTACATTTACGCATTGCAGAATTATCTAGTTTCACTTGAGAGACACCAAACTACAAATCTAAGCGAGAACCATTTTAGTACCTCCTAAACGTGATAAAGTTTCAGGAACACTTGGTAATGGGATTGATCAATTTTAAGTTTTGCAATTTATGCCTCTTCGTTACATAATTCTTCCTATCATGAACAGCATTATTTTCACTGCAATGACCAATCTTAATTACCTGGGATGCATGTCCTTTTCTTGACCACCCACTATTATTAGTTGACTTAAAATTATTTGACTTTGTTATAATAATCTCACCAGGCACTTGTAGTTTTATGGTTTATTGTCATGCAAAAGGCAGCTGACTTTTGCTGCCCATTTATTCAAAACAATGACTTATTTAAAGTATAAAGACCATCACCAAAAGAGTTAACAATTTGATGGAAATGCTTATCACCTGTTTGATGTTCATCCTAGTCACGTTTGGCCACTAAAATCTATGCACAGGACTCTCACTTGAGAATAATTAACTTCAACTGATCAATTGCCAGAATTTGTAACCTTTTGCCTGTGGTAAAGTTACTGAATTCGTTGGTTTCATAAGTACAGCCTATATTATTCCTATCTATTTAAAACATTTTTGATTTTTTTAAAATTCCTATACCACATAATAATAGACCTTCTACAAATTTTATTAAATTCACTTAACTGTCTCCATAATGTTATTACAGTGACTTATTTCATTCTGCAACTGAAGTAGCAAAACGAAAGATATTCGTGACGGAAAGTTATACAGGATAAAATGAAACAGAAGACAGCTGTGGGAATTTGCTGGGCAAATACTGGCTTTTAATGCCTTGAAGGAAATTTCAAATGTTTCTAGGAATGCAGATTTGTGAATGACCTCTCTCCAATTCATTGACTACTCAAAACTATGATGGAAACACGTGACAAAGTAAAAACATTAGTTGCTTTCCATGCGTGACCTATCAACTAGTAAACAGACTGCAGTGTGTTTGGGAGTGGTAGTAAAAATATTATATTCTTGAATCAAACTTAATCATAATTACTTTTTGACTGGACATTTCTATCGAGTAGCTGCTTCCTGGATTGTAGCTAAGCTCTGGTGTATGCAATGGATTTTCTCCAAATTCATGAATAAAAACCTGGAAAAAGTGATAATGAAAAAAATTAAACGAGGCTAATGCCACTCTGTCTTTTCACTACCTGATTCTACTCTTTCACTCAACACCTGAAGTTATTGGCATCTCTGGGAAAGACAGTAATTACTGACAGAGTAGTAGGAATGGGCTGTGACTGACCACCCTTTATCATTTAAAAAGAAAAACTAAAACCATGGCTAAAACTATAACTCTATTCTGCTTCGAGGTCTGTTCTTGAGTGCTTTGCCCCTACATACCTAACAAATAATTTCACTCAAGACCTACTGTCACCAACCTTTTTTCTACAGTTGTCTAGGCCCAGTTACAATGAAACAGTTTTTCCACACTGAAATTGCACAGTAGTTTCTAACACTACTGTCAGGTGCACCATACGATTATAAAGATCAGTCATATGGGAAACATGACATACAGTTAGGATGACAAAACTTGTACAAAGGAAGCTGAAGTCTACCACACATGTGCAGAGACTATCTCCCTCAATCCAGAATATTCTAAACGATTCTAGGCTGTGGGTACATCCCAGAGTATAAAATAGGAGGTTCTGAATTCGGAACTTCACTTCTTCGACCATGTCCTACCATGAAGGAGCGCTTTCCATTTAGATATTGGTATTTTGAATTCTGTTTTAAAGTGAACCTATACAATTTTTGTTATGGGAGTAATTTCCTGTTCAAGTTAAAATATTTTATTGTCGCCAACTAAAATTATTTTTCGAAAAGATTGTTAACATAGCTACCCTACCATTTAGTGCGTTTGGGATGTAAGTATAAATCATACTCAGAGCTGGTTGTGTTTTACCACAACTGTACTGAATGGTTGCTGATGAGACACATGATAATGGCTTAACGCAAACACTATTCTTCACATCTAGCTGCTTGAAAGGTTATAAATGCAGACGTAAAAATATTCTGACACCCCTTTTTTGTTGTGAATACTTTTTATTTACATATTCTTTTTTATCTTTGGGTTACTGATGAACGATTATTGTGAGTATAGACTTGACGAGTGACTCCCAATTCAAGTTTACGAGTTTAAAACAAAAAATAAAATAATATTGTGCAAAGCTGTTCTTATTTGGTGATTGTTTCTGATAACAACAAGTTATTTACTTGCTGTCCGCTTACTGTTTCCACCAGTCCATTGTTGTTGTTCCAAAGTTTGAGAATTCCAAAAAAAAAAACATTTGGTCAACTATCGCTGATGTCATGTATGATTGCATGGTTGTTTTGTGATTGTTGAATGATTGTTACAAAGGGTGATTTTTTACTAATTTGGAGCTTTTAGGAACTATAACGGATGAATAAAATACATCTAAACAAAATACGGATTAAGTTGCTTTCTTTCAACACATCATATTTGTAACCTTATACTTACAGAGAAACGTATACTCAAGCAAGCAATCACGCTGCATTTTTTTAATGGTGAGGATTTAAATCTAAAAAAAATATCATTTCCTACTCTGTTTCCAACCTACATCCTGGTTGCCAGGATTGCAAAAATGGGAGTAAGTTACATGCTTGGTTAAATCTCGTCTCCATTTGAAAGCATCTGAAGTTCTCCTCAGATAATGCAAGTGAAGAATGCTAAATTAAAATTGCAGAATGCACAGATGATGCCAAATCTAACTGAGTTTTGTTAGAGCTACTTACTCATGACTGGATAGTGTTTAGTAAAATTATAACCTATATTCTTGTTAATAGAAATAATGCGGGCTTCAAGTTGTACACGTATTATTGAAAATTATTGAACATACAACGTGTCTTCTTATGCCTTCATAAATTGACCGCAGGGATTTTCTGCATAATGAAGCAGAGACTTTCTACATAAATTATTTCACTGCAATTAGAAATGCCCTCTTCAAATGTTGACTTCTTGTCTGATTAAGAAGTGTTGTTCAGTCCTCTACTGATTACTTGGGTGTTAGCTAACCTAGCTAGAGCTATCTTATTGTCTTCCTTTTCTCATAAGCCCTTTGGTTTTTTTCGAAAAAATTTGGTTGGTAGAGAATTTTTTGGCTGGTATGGAAGTTTTTAAGTTCGTTGTTCCTTGAATTCTTTTCCAGTTATCATTACAGTTTTCTTAGCTCGTTGTACGTACTGTATTGTGCAGTGCAACACTGAATTTTTTGTCGTAGCACAGAAACTGGTTATTAATGACATCCCATGTGTAATAATTCTACAAAAACCTTTCCATTTATCCAGAATTTTATTTCGTCAATCTTGGAAACAATGTTTTAACGTTGAGGGACACATGAGTACCTTGTTAGAAAGTGGTGGAGGGTATTTTGATATCATTTAAACCACGTTTAAGTGTAGTGCTGTTTTTTACTAAAATTTCTCTGCAGATGTATATCCCTTAGGATCGGATTAAGTTGACTAGCTAGTCCTGTATTCAGGCTATCATGGGTTACTGTAGTTAACCTCAGTGGGCTCGAATTTCACCATGCAGGGTACGAGTTTCACTGATAGAAAAAAGATGTATGAAAAATGCCAAGAGAAAAATAGTTTTATTATTTCTGTTATTTAGTTTTGTTATTAGGCTAGTTGGGTCGTGTTAGGTCATCAGATAGGTTGGGTTAGTTAGTCATTTGCCTTGGCTCGAATTTCACTAGACAGGGTAAGAGTTTCACAAGAAAATAGCCGTTTTTCAGTGTCTTTTATTCGTTTCCTTCATTTCCTCAGACTTTTTTGCTTCTTTTACTTTTCGCAACTGTTTTTCTAGTTACTATTTTCCATGATATTTGATGTATAGCACAATGTATTGAATAAAGTCAGTTTATAGTTTTGGGGTTAGTTAGTGGCACTATTGCAAGCAATATCCAGTGTTGTGCAACATACTTCCTAGGTGAAATTCTGCCTCCCATTCCCTACCAGAAATTCACAGCATGTTTTTTTAAGACGGATTTTTTAATGTTCAAAACATGGTTAGTAAAATTAAAATACTAAAATCACACGACTTATAAGATTAAATTAATTTCTAACTGGTAAGTGATTTGCTATTCGGGGAAGAAAGTGAAAGTTTGCAACTCTTCAGGCCTTTTTAGTATAATGCTAAAATTTTCCAGAATTTTCCCTCTTTGATACCTGTTTTAATTATTTTTCCTGTTAGGTCTGTTACTTTCATGCATTTTACTAGTTGTTATTGAGATTTCAATTGTTGAAACAACTATCATACCAACTATCCTCTGGCACTCACACATTCGTTACTTACAGAAGAATTACTTTCTCACTTCAATACACGACAGATAAAGATGGAAGGTCCCTATATTCCTGGTTAAAAAATAACACAGACATCTGATAAAAAAAAAGAACAGTACATGTGCTGCTACAAGAATTTCACGTTTTAAGCACAAAAAAAGACTTAAAATTACTAATGTATACTCAGGAATCATATTTATTGAGAAAGCTTGATTAGCCTCTAAACCACCTTTAATGCCGAGAAACGCACGGAGGGGGGTGTTTTTTAAGTAAAGCTTTAAAAAACTCAAATTTCTGGAAAACGATGCTAAAATGGCAGAGGTCATAAACCTATTCGTGAACTATTCTCTATTAGAAATTAGTGCATCGTCATCTCATCATCGATTCTGCTAATTACAAGGTTCGTCTACTGATTATTTAGGCCCATCGAGCGGTTTAAGAAAATAATACAGTTTTACATAACAATACATTTTTTAAAGTATGATTGTGCTACATATTTATCCATGGCTTGTAGAGTTACGAATTGTATATCAGCTTACTTTAGGCTATACAAAAATGTGGAGATAGCGACGTATTTGCAATGTTGGAGGACAATGACACTTTTATGAACTTTTTTGTAAAAAGTTGGAAACTTTTTTGTATAAATTCTGTGAAGGGGTTTGTTTTGTAACGTCACTTGTCTGTAATGAGGTTGCACTCTTTTCACTGTTATTATGTCATTTGTGAATGATGTTGTGAATGATAGGCGATTCACCCCCTCTTACGCTAAACGCACGTGTCCGTGCATGCATGTTTGACAATAGTCAGCATAATATTGTATGCTTTGTTAAGCTATTGTTTTCACCTTCTACTCTGAGCCGAGCTACTGAACGGTTCACCCCAACTGCTGTAATCAGCAGAATTTCCGCCATGTTTGGTCCAGAAATTCTACTGACCAATATATTATGTCATGAGTCAATAAGGTAGAATCAGATTGTCTGATTGACAATATAGAGCTCCAATAATGTAAAAGATTGTCTTCCGTAGCTCACTGTTTTCTTGTGTGACGACTTCGCCACAAATCTCTCTCCAATAAACCAAGATCTGCCGTCGTGATCGTTTCCAGTTTTTTTCTAACGACATCTCTCCTTCTCCTCGGCCTTTAGTCAGTTGTAGGCGATGTAGGCAAACAGCTCGTTCCCGGACTCTGAGGAACTACGCAGTCATCGTATTGCCTATCTTCCAGCTTTGATGCCGCGTTCAGGAGGCCTTCATGATTAAGAGCGGCAGCATGAGAACCCGAACTGCATAGGCGGAATTGATCCCTTCCCCTTTTGGGTGGCAATATCGTTTGCTTCCCACAAATTCTTTGTATACTTACCACATAGGTTTCTGCGCACGCATTTACAAATAAAAAAAGAAAAAAGGTTTGTTTGAAAAGGTTTCTTTGTCTTTTTTTTACCCTTTAGGGTACTATCATGTTAAAAAATATGCATGATGTGATGTATGATGCAGTTAAAGTCTTATTGTAAAATTTGACGATCTGACTAGTAAAATATGGAAATATAATTAGTACCTTTATCCTTGGTATCGCAGCTCTTAGTCTCCCATGTATGGGCATAGCTTCGTCTGCTAGCTGAATGCATCTTCTTAAATTATATAAAGCAAGAATTAGCTATCGGGCCACCATTGTTGGGACTGACTTTAGAATGTGTTCAGGGGTCATTCTAACGCATATTGAGATCAGTGATGCGGCACCCTACAAGAGTACACAAGAGCACCATTTTTTCTTGGAATAGTTAAGATACATTCATATAGATACATGATCTATCTCTACAGGCTGCCATTATAGGGGCCACCTTGTAGGGTACTCAAAGCTTTTCTTTCATGCATTAAAGATAAGTGGTCCGGCTTCCTATAATAGTGCATTAGGATGTCATTTTATTTTGAGCCGCTCGTGGTTTGTAAGCACAGAGATCCATGGTCTATTCCTCAAGAAAGTATTCAAGAATTAAAGAAAGTAAGCCAGAAAGATGGTTGAACTAAGCGTTTATTTCCACGGCCACGCTGTCTTTTCTTTACAGATGTTGTTAGTGGTTCAAGGATGCTCTGGTCGGGCTGTAGTAGAGTGGCATACTTCAGGAAGAGTTGTTGCTGGTTAGGGGAATAGCTCCCAGAGTGTAGCTCAAGGGAGCTGCAGGGCCTTTTATACCTAGAGCTGGAGACAGAAAAGGTATTTCCTGTAGCATATCCTACTATCCCATGAGCCCTCTCTGCGAGCAGCTAGAGAGGGGTCCGAGTGGCAGATAATGCCAGAGCTACGCTGACCACTGATCACCAGAGACTGGACCATACATCAAAGTACATAGCATCACTAGAGTACATTATCAATTGTAAAAAGTACATAACATGGAGCGGCGGAGCCATAGCATCAAGGTAAGGAGGCCCACTTAGGCCCTAGCTTATGGCATAGTACGAAATAAGGGAGCTGTGGAAACCATCATTGCACTCATCCAAACCCAAAACTAGCCACTAAAACTGCTCTGAAGCACTATCGTTTACCTTTACAACATTGCAAAACGAATCTGAAACCGAGCCTCTAGACCTGAACTGCCACCATTAAACTGGAAATATGCCTTTACGTCGTGGTATAATAGCTACTAATGTTCCACTATTACATTGTGGTATGGTGAACTTTATTACAACTACATGACATTAAGGATATCAATTACGACACACTTAGATTTACTTCACCCCGATTTGACAGACAGTGTTAAATGTGAAAGTGCAATGTTTCTCTTCTTAGAGATTTTTGTTTGCAGCAGCCCACATACTCTTATGTGTATGTGGTAAATGGGTACCTTGCGTTATTTCAGCTATTAGAGGTACTATTATTGTTGAGATGCTAAATGGTGATGTTTGTGATTGTTACATTGACCAGTTAAGACGTATGAAAATTGGGAATACTAATGATGCATTTGGATGGACAAAACAAGCATATGTAGCAGGTAACCTTTGTAGATCTAATTCTAAAGTCTCCATTACCGATAAAGATGATAAGGTAGTTCCTAATACTTATTCGGAAAGTAATAAATTATTTGTGTATGATTCTGGGACTCAAAGTTCGTCAGTACATGGCACTATCTTGTTTTCAAATGTTTTTCCTGGAAGATCTGAACGTACAACTATACCTCCATGTAATGTTAATGAAAATATTTAGTTTTTTTGCTTTGGACTGGCAAGCTGGAATTTTGGAAAGGATGTATATTCTGCATGCTTATTTGTACTGTTACACCACAGTTGTAACGTGTGTCGTTTATATACGATGGATTTTCTAAGCATTCCTTTTTCACCTCACTGCTCTGTGTGGCAGAAGGCGGTTGTATTGTAACATACTATAACTAATGTAAATACTTATAATAGCTACTAATGTCCTTCATATTTCAGTATTTATTAGTATCTACTATGTTCTGCCTGAAACACTAAGCCCGGGAGATGGTTAGCATTCAATTTCTCATTTTCTTTGATTTTTCCTTTTTACATAGCAGTAGGAAGGTGAACCATCGTGTTTGACTGTTGCATTCATGTAGTGCCCTTGAAGCATTCTACAGATTTCTTACATAATACAGGTTTTTATTTGAATATATTATGTAATGTATCACGAATTATTGCAAAGAAACTGGAGTTAACGTGCTAAATTGTACGATTATTACATCCAAGACTTTAATTATTAATAATCAAGCCTGTATACATGATTACGATGACTATGCTATCCACCACAGAAAAAATTTCAAGAAATATCTGAAATGCCTATTATCCGAAAGTTATAAGCCAAAATAATAGGAATTAAAGAAATTCGACGAAGTACAGCAAGGTATAAAAAAAAAACACGACAAACTGTGTGAGAATCAACACGATTTTTTCAAGCTGATCCTGTGTAGCTTTTTATTACATCTGGTCGTACATAAAAAATTAATATTTATTTGTTAAAGCTGTGTTTTTTTAAAGTCAAAGTATGTTTTAGTGTCTTTTATAGTCAAAATAGTTTTACTTTTCAGACGACCAATTCTTCACCCGAGCTAAAACGTACCGTTGTGTTGTTGATACAAAAGAAACAAGAAAAAAAAAAGAAGAAAATTTGTGCCTTTTGTTGTGGGTTGTCACTATGACAATGTAAGAGTTTACAAACGATCAATACCTTTACATGTGGCAATCTTACTGTACTACAATCAAACCTTGTGATTTTCAAACTAGGAATTAGAAACTGGATGTCGAAAAGTAATCTCTATTAGTCTTCTGTAGAGCTGTACCGGCTGAGAATACTATTGCAACACTTTGCCGTATGTCCGTCGCTTTTTTCAACTTCGCAACGGTACCAGATAGAGACGACCACTGTTTACAACGTTAGATTCAGTGTCAAAAGTTAGTTAAATAACATGGCAAATTAAAACATCGTTACTTCCTTATGTCGCTAATAGACTTCCTCGGCGTAACTGAATTAAATAATAACATTTCATTGTCGAATTGAAATCCTAAGGATTTGTGTTAACGTAGCCATAAAAACAAAAATATTTTCGCTTTGTTTAAAAGAGTCTTGTCACATTGTTGCGTTAATGAATAGGCTTACGGTCGAACCAAATTATCCATTAGGCCTATCTGCTCTTACAAAACTAAAACTGCCGTTAAAAAAATTAGGCCTAAACAATGAAAATTAAGCCTAAAATCACCTTACCATAGCAACGTCAAGATGCTACGAGTCGCTGCTGGCTTTCATAACAGCGTCTCTCCCGTCCCTTCCCTACTAACTCTGATCTATATAGGCTATGTTGCACATTACATTGTAACACTGTAACTGTATGCCTGGATAAGGGCATACCGTGTTGCAAAAATGAATAGGCTTACTGTATACAATCCAAATCTCTGTCAGTTGCTACTTACGAAATGAAAGTTGTAAATTAGACCTAAACGCTGACAATTACGCCTAAAATGTAAAATAAGCTTAAAAGCTAGCACATTTTTAACGGGTAATTCTGATGGTTACTGCTTTTCGATTATATAATAGAGATAGCTGTTGCAATGCGTGATAGAGAAGTGTGCCTCACCATTGGTAGTGGCAGAAGTGTACAGAAGACCGGATGCGACTAGGTAATCGCTGTAGCTGCTTGTTTTTTTTTTCTTTTATCTTTAAAATCATAGAATTTTGGATTACAAACTTTCATGCAGTAAGGTTTTAATGGAACACCCTTATTAATCATGAATATTGGTACCACGTCTCCTTTAAACTTACTGTGACTTTTGAATCAGTGCAATGATTTTTTATGGTTCGTAAAACAATTCTCATTTCTTTGTTGATGGCATTAGTCCCAGATGGAATACCTGCAAGACATAAAAAAATTCAATTCTGTATAATGAGAAGGAGGTGCTACAGGAGACCTGTGTATAAACCAACTACTACTTTTCAAAAGTACTCCACTACTTTTCAAAGGTACAAAGGTACTTCAGCTTTGTATGTACACTAAAGTTTTGTAGCATATAGGTGTTTAGGTGTGTTTAGGTGTTCATGTGAAGTGAAAAGAATTCAGCATTTCAATTTCTCTGGAACTAGGCCTTTGCATGCTAATGTATGTGCTTTATTAAGTATGTTATTTACCACAAGAAACTAAAGATTCGTATAAAAGCAACAGGCCTCTCACATACTTGAAAGTTGCCCAAGGCTGGATGGACCTACACAATATCTCAAGGTAACACTAAAAAACATTTAACACATGTGAAATAACACCACATAAAAGTTTAAATTTTCAACTCAAATTTGTATTATGTATCCTCATGACAAACGTCATAAGGTGAAAATTTTATCAAGTTTTAATTAAGCTAACTTACCAAAGATCTATTTCTATTTAGGCTATTCAGATGCAACAGAAAGTGGTTAAATTTGAATGGAAATTTAAAGTTTCTTGGGGTAATGAAAAATACCTTGTTACGAATTAGTTCTGATATACCGGAAAATTTTCGTGGAAAAAACATCGACTTGAGAAGTGAAGATGCTGCAGGCATTAAAAAAACTGAAGGTTCCAGGTCAACATAATTATATAGCAGCGAGATCGGGTAAGCAAACAAACACCATTCATTAAAGTGAAAAATTTGAATTCACCATGTTTGCTTTCAAATTGGACCTCATTCTATCCCAATTTGTCAAGGTCTACATTCTTTTTTTTTTTACAAAACTAACATACATACAGGATGGTTTGAAAAGAACTAAAAAAAGAGTAGGTCTTGAAAGTGTATAGGCCTAGGCCAAAGGATATGACTGAACCGAAGGTCAGTCCGACTAAGGAGTAATAAAGACCTCAACGTACTAAAAAGGTACGAACAAGAATGGTTGGCCTAGAAAGTGTAGGCCTGCACGTAGACATATTTTGACAACAAATTCGTAACAAAAGGACAAATAAATTCTAAAAAGATGTTCATTAAGCAATTTTCTGCCATATCAACATTCGGATCTTGACCGTCGTGGAGCATCCACTGGATGTAAACTCTGGTCTGGAGAGCACATATTGTATTGAATTAAATGCGATGAGCTTTGAACATCATGTGAAACGAGAAAAAAAAAACAAGAAAATAAAGGGCGCAAAACGTTTTTGTTTTCCCTACGAAAAAATACTACTAGTTCAACACCACGCTTTCGAAGTGTCATCCCCAGCTGCTACACAATACCTCGGCCTTTCGTCAAAGTTCTGCCAAACTTACGCTATCATGTCTGGTTTGAGTGAATGACACACCTCAATAATGCACTTTCTAAGCTGTTGTATTTCCCAGGACGTTGCTGTGCTGGAAAAGTTGGTCTTTAGCATAGCCCCACAGGAAGAAATCAGGAGGGATCAGGTAAGATGACACAGGTGGCCATTCCACAGGACTGCCCCTGCCAATTCACCTGCCCCCGTATCAGGGATTTACCCATTCTTTAGCCTGAAGGACGAAGTGAGGTGGAGCACCATCGTGTTGGTACCATGAGCTCTGACGATAGGCCAAAGCTACCTCCTCCTCAATTGCTGGTTGAATCTGGTCAGTCAATAGCTGCAAATACCTTACTCCATTCAGTGTACCATCAATGAAAAAAGGCCCTAACACTGTTATTCCTATGAACACAAACCACACATTTGTAACTGGGTTGTGCTGAAATTGCCTTTCAACTGTGAAAAGAGGGTTTGTAATCGTTTATTTGATGTGTTTTGCTTATTTGGTGTATGGTACAACTTTGTTGTGAGCCATGTCAGTCATTTTTACGACGCCTCAAAAGTGTCACATCAGCATCTATGTGCTTAATAGCAAATTGTTCAAACTGCAACCTGTGGTCGAACTCTTCATCGTCCAAATGCTGGGGTGTCGTTGGTTTGAATGCGTGGTAACCCTGTTCCTTTAGTACTTTCTGCACAGCGGTCTTGCAAATATTTAATTCTTTGGCTAGAGAGCGTTGGGGTGTTTGTGGGGCTGCTTCGACAGCGTCAATGACTGCTATGGTATGGTCCTCGTCGTCCTGTAGATGTGCACGAACGCCTGCAATCTCTCCAGTCATCATGAACAAAGCTTGTTTCCTTGAAAGTCTTCAACAGATTGGAGATCTTGGCTAAGTATGGAGTGGGGCTGTCTGGGTGCAACCTGTTGAAGGGTTTCGGCATTGCTCCATCTCATGCCAGAAAGCAAAATCAACTCAGTCCGTTTCTAAATAGTGTAAACAGCAGGCATTACACTGGCAAACTTTCCAACATCATGTAAACTGTATACTGTAAACTGGAACGAGTTTACCGAACGGATTTATCAAATTATTTGGAACGAAAGCACGTGGAAGGAAAGTAATATGGAATGAAATTACTGAAATATTAACCAGTTGCCTACGTTGAGGTCTTTATTACTCTTCCGTAGTCATATCAGCCTTTGTTTCAGTCAAAACTTTTGGTCTAATGTGTACTTCCTTGCCAACTGAACAAACTTTATAGGCCATACACTTTCTAGGCCTACCCTTTTTTAGTACTCTTCTTCAGACCACCCTGTATTACACTTCTGTTATACTAATAAATCTTAAGATCCAAATAAAGATCTTAAGGTTACCTAGTATGATCACAATAGTAGTAAAGCGAAATTATGTTTACTGCCTTCTAACGTAAACTTGTTGCAAGTTCAGAAAATTAAAAACAGTGTATAATCCCAGTTTATAATCCAACTGCTCTCAATAAGAAAGGCACATCGTGTAACGTTTCTAAGCTGAATTCCTGGAGTCTGCTAACTCCATGGTGCAGAGTGCGATAAGCTTTTCTAGCCGAAGTTGATGCATCATGAATATGTGGCTTTATAGTTATAAATTGAGGCAATGCATTTACAGCTTGGATCGTTGGTGTTAGTCTACTTTAATCTTTATAGGGAATTTTTTTCATAGTTCTTTTTATTTACATATAGATAACTTTCAACTGTAAATGGTCTACAAGTCATTGAGACGCCCAAGTTAGAATCAAAGATAACGTAAATTGTTGCACAGAGACCATAATTTTCACCAGGATGTAATATATAAAGCTAAAAACTTCGTGCAATCAGTAAATGAAAACTTACCAGAAGCAAACGTTGTGCATGTCCCAAAAATGGTTTTTACGTATGATAACTTTGGAGCATGTGAGGCTCCCTGCAATACATAAAAGCATTATTTTTGTTTGCTTTCGTTTATATTCCAAATTTTCTAGTCAGTGACACTTCAAATTTTGTGAAAATCACTGAACATATTTTTAAATGAGACTTCATCTTCATGCGAAATAAACTGTGCCGAGTGCTTAGCAGTTAATATAGCATCTTCAACAATTATTGCATAATTGGTAATAATTCATTTCGTTTATATTTAATTAAATAAGCATCGAATAAAAAATAAATGACCTTAAAAGAGAGCCACACTGCAAGCCGAAGAATGTAGTGTGAGGGGATTTTATTAGTATTATCCAATATAACTTTTATCACTTTTCAGATACGCTTAGTTATTTGAAAGCATTTTAGTTTCGAAAGGCATCAAAATCTGTAACTACCACGATTATTTTACACCTTGTGACATAAAATCTGAAACAGGAATTTGGTGAACAAGGAGTAGAACTATTTAAAACAGGTACATGAAAATTTTTGACAAAAATGGCATGACGAATAATGATTTTTTAGTTAACCACGTTTAGATATGATTAACGGTTTGGATATTGCAAGACAGAAAATCTTTTCTTCTAACGTAGTGGCTGAAGTTTAATTCGATTTGCAGGCATGTTTTAAGAAAGTAATTTTCACGAGGCATCACTTACTGAACTACTGGACGGCTACAATCATTCAGTCTTTCACTCCTCGACATTATCAACATTATTAGAAATAGAAAGCCCCTGACATCAATCACTAAAATATCACGTTGTTTGTACGTAAGCATCCTACTGTTTTTACATAGAAAATAAGAAAAATTTGCCTCTTTTAAACGCTTTCAAACAAGAATATGTCGGCTCCTCTTTTCAATTGATTCTTTAACTTTAATGCCACGTTTATATTTCGCTCGGGATGTAATAGGTTTTTATTGGTTCCTAGATGCCCTCTGATTGGCACGAATCCCACAAGACATATAAAAACAAGCAAATTTTAGTTTTCAGTCCTCATTTAAAATTAAGGACTGAAAATTAAAATTTGCTTGTTTTTATATGTCTTGTGGGATTCGTGTCAGTCAGAAGACAACTTGGAACCGATTCTTCTCTTCACTCATAAAATAGTTCTGAAGGTTTTTTTGCTTTGTATCCTAATAGAATGTTCGAACTTGGCAGAGAACTCCAGTTTTATTTATTTTTTACTATTTTATTCTTAGAAGCTGCTAGTTGCATTGTTGCGCTCAGTGTTTGACACGTTGTGTTTGCTCTTCCCAGGAGCAGCAGTTAAATTAAAAAAATTAACACAAATCAATTTACATCTAATCCTGCTCTTCATTTACTCTTTACCAATATTAAATATGACACTATAATAGATTCTTAAATTTTTTGTCAGTCTGTATTACGGTAAGAACTCGAATGTAATGGCCGTGTAATTTATTACTAGATCAATTGATTCTTTTCTTCTTGCAGTATGTACCAGTTAATTTTCAAAAGGCTAACAAATGACTTTAGGCACGTTAAAATAAATACCTTGTATGCCATACTTGATGAAACCAGCAAAATGGATGTGTTTGAAAATGCCCAAACTTCATCTGTGCTCATGTTTTTTGCTCGCCACAACACGCGTTCCATCCATACTCTGCATTTATAACGAAGGTTTGGTTGCTTGTCCTTAAAATCCAAAATCTTCACAAACATTTCGGTTTGTGATGCACAAACAGTAATATCAGGGAAGTAGTCTGATGGCAATTCTGTTGTTGATATGTCCATTTCAATTGGATAGGATAAAAAATAAATCGTTCGCTCAATTCCTTGGTAAAAACACATTGTAATATTCAGAATTATCAGAATTATCCAAGTTCCTCTAGTAATGAAGCTTTTCTTTTTGTCTGATACAAATGCCATACCCGGCAATAAAACCGTCTTCTGTTCTTTCGATTGTAAAATGTATTTTACCATTCTTTTAATTCTTCGTTGTAAAGGACCTCCCTCAGCACCCGACGATCTTGTCTCCATCCCTTTTTCTGAACTTAACGTTTTCTGACAACTTGTTTACCGCAGAAGCAAAGCTGAAATTAAAAGAAGAAAATAAATATGTGTGCTAACTGGCTAGAGGTTAAAACATAATAAATAAATGTCAATCCAAATAAATATTTCCTGTTTTAAGAACAAAGAGTACTAGTTAACAAATGCCTGAAGTATATTACCGGCACTACTGCAGGTTGCGCACACAATGTCCACACATAGTAATGTTATTACTCGTCAATAAATATGGGCTTTTACTCTTTAAAGAGCAATAACACCTAATACAATTAAACTGCACACAGTTTATTAACTTAACACAAATTGCCCTAAACTTTCCATGAGTAAAGGAAATACCGGTAAGCCTTGAGAACAGCAGACCTTCTTAGCTCCGTCTCATCCCTGGTTGAGAAGTAGGTTTTGTCTGTATCTATTACATAAATAGCGAGTTCGGGTCAGAAGAGTTACCTTTACGCTGAATTCGAATGGGACGTTATGGCGACGACACTTTTTTTTAACTACTGAAGATTATTATTGTCCTATCTGCTTTTTTCAAGTTAACTACCGGCCATCGTACAACTGCTAGGTATCCGAGATATTCTGCTTCATTTCAACTTCTCCTGAACTGCGCCTGGTCTGAATGGGCGCACACAAACTCAAATGAAAGGAAGAACGACCACTTTGTAACTTCCATAAACTAACTTTACATCCCAGTAACATTAATAGAAAATGAGGAAACTCAGTGAATTGATTCGAACTTACATGAATTTATCTGGGCAGCAAATTGCCCAGACTCAATTTGACAAATAGGTCGTTGAGCCACTCCTGTCATAAATCTTTCTTAAACCAAAAGTGATTTGAATGCAAGTCAACTAGACTTACAGCAATGTAAGCCGCATCTGTCCACCTCGACATAAGAAACGAAACAGAGTTGTTGTTCATTTTAATGGTATTGTAAAGCTGATTTTAAGTTTCTTTCCAAAACAGACCTTAAAACTGCTTTGGGGTTCTGAAAGTGTTTTGAGATAACCTTCACATCCTACCACTATACGTAACTAAATCTTAAAGGCAAATTTAGTGTGTTGTGCGTTTTCTAATACTTAAGACGTTGGAAAACTGTTACATACAGCCTGAGTCATATTATCCTTGTTTTTAAGTAATATTAATTTCGTTGAATCCTGCATACCACATAGTACTGAATCATTTATGTACATGAATTTGTCGTGATAATAAAACCCTTCCGTAATTCTTTATTTAACATAAGTTAACGATGAAACAGTCAATATGTTTAAAATAAGTAAGGCAAACGAACTGTTAAAAGCAAATCTAATTTTTGTGTTACGATGCGTTAACACCCGGATGGGTCAATTAGAGAATGGACAACACATGCAGAATCTCTCGCACAGCCAAGTTACTGTGATCGACAGAACTTTATTAAATGCCTTTTAAATAACATTTAAGGGTTCAAAGGGTTTTAGCATGCGTTAACCGCTGCTGGTCATGTGCCCGACGAAGCCCTTTGGTCCTATATCTGCAGCACCTGGAATCCCAGATGGTCATTCTTAAATAACTTTTAAGAATGAAAACTTTAACAATGTTGCCATTGTTCAGATAACGTATAAAAGCAAGGTTAGAAATTAAAGAAATCATAAGTCATGCACTGCCCTAAATACGGAACCCAAGAAAGATTGTTATAAAAAATGGCACAAAAATCTGTCGTCTTTGGCAACCGGAATTATGAATTAACGACATGGCCTAAAAGTGTTGGTTATAGACTGTCCTCACCATCCAGATTATAGCGTAGAGGTTAGTGTTTCGAATGACATAGGCATAGAAAGCAGTGCTTTGGCACGCCTATTATGAAGAAGCAGCAATGGCTGCATGTTAGGCCTTCATGCCAGTCAAGGTTCTAGAGAATTACTGTGTAATATGGACACTGGCAGTAAAATGAGTGTTGAGACAATAAAAAACCAAAAAGCACTTTAGTTATTAAAAACACATAAAGAGTAGCCATCAAGTGCTGGTGAAACAACGACATTGGAACTAAAACGTCGTGATTGCGTTGTTTCACCAGCACTTGATGGCTACTCTGTATATGTTTTTGTAGAGACAATGGCAGCACTCAGCACATTACAGCATTCAGAGTGAGGATGTAGATAAAGGTAGCAACACACGGGATGCACACGATCTTACTTGAAAAAACAGAAATTAACGTTCAGAGGCCCGTTCGTGGGCTTTTTTAACAAACAACTACAACTACCTCTCCTACGAAACCATGATGCTGCATTGGAAGGAGAGACCAAAGTCGTAAACAAATATCTACTGGCATATAGAGATGTTCTGATCTAGGCCAGTTATTGATGTAGCAGAGGAAGTTACGCTCCAAACACATACCCCGGGGGGGGGGGGTAATTTTCTGGATGCAAGGTAATGAACTGGAATGCCAATCAACAACGGCTACTGCAAAACGACTGCATAAAGTGGCAGAATGCCGATGCGGCAGTCTTTCCAGAAGCCAAGTCAAACGTGCCATTCATCCTCATATCGTCCGTAATTTAAAATCGAACTAAGACTCAACCTGGTCCACTCTGACTGCCAGAAATGGTACAGATTATTAATTACCGCATGAAAGAATGACTCGTGATTTGTGTTATTGGCGCTGCTTTGATCTTACACACCTCCCTCCCTTAACTGCAATTTACTGACCACTGAAGGCTAGACTAGTCAGACTATGTATCCACTCCTTTACAGTAATGCATGTCGTGAAGATTCATGTAGTGCCAAGCGATCATGTTTACCCTCACCAGAAGTTCCAAATGTTGATTTACCTTTACAAGAAGTACCAGTATTTTTTAGTAGTAGATCTTGAATCAGCTCCGACATCTTCACTTACCTTTAAGTGGAGATGTCCTACAAAGATGGAATGTGGTAGGAGTGGAGACGCAAACGTCAGCACCAAACCACCAGAAGAGAAAAACTGTCCGGCCGGTTTGGTCCGAATGCAATGGACATCAACCCTACCACATCCATACAGCTCAGAACATAGTTTTTCTACACTTTCTACATCCAACTCTGGTAAAACCGATGTGTTGTGAGGCTTGTCAAGTATATCGGGTAGAACCAACATTTTTGTATCAAGCATTTTGTTTGCTGGGTCAATGGATGCAGATCCAACTTGAAAACCAAGATGAGATCCGTCCTCCCCAATGAAAAAAGACGACAGATGGGTGGGTAACAGAAATTATGCAGAAACAGGGAGCTAAATTGGAAAGCATTCTTATGGAATGCATAGATATGTAGTTAAACGACTACTTCAGTGTAATACTTCATTGTGTTTGTACTTAACCTGCTGGATGGCCATGTACCTTAACCTCAGCTAGCTGACCGTCAATTACATTTTCTCATTGTTTACAGCATGGTTTTGTAGTATTAGAAAACAAACAAAAAACGAAGTCGTTTGATGCTTTAGGTAAAGTTTAACTGATCTGAAGTCAAAACATCAAAGGAACAAAAATTAAGTTTCCTGTAAGATTTCTAATACCACTGCATTGCTATACTGTGTAGTCCACGTGAAACCTTATTGCTGTATTCAAGTGTTTTTACCATTTTTACTTCTGCACATGACAGATCAGCTAATGATTGGTGCATTCTACTTGGCTGGAAACATTGCTGGAAAATGTTTAAAATTAATCGTCGTAGTATGCTTAGCACAGCTGTACAGGTAATTCTGGGTTCGTGCAAGTCTGAAAACCTGGAAATATCTTGGAACGTAATAATGAAATTCCAATCTGGAAAAGTGCTTGCAAATCTTGAAAAATGATATACGTATCATCAGTAGGGTTATGAACGTAAAGTAACCGATCTGACTGAAGAACACTGACAAAATTTAGCCAAGAAAGCAGTCGAGTATACAGCCTTACAATATTCTTCGTTCGTTTGGGCATTAAAAGTTTTGAAATTTGGTCACTGGCTTTAATTATATGTACGTGTATAATGGTTAGATATACAGCAGTAAAGTTTCACGTGGGCTAAACAATACAGCAACACTGCAGTATTGGAACCCTTACAGGAAACTTTATTTTTGTTCCTTGGCTGTTTTGACTTCGGATCAGTTAAACCTTACCTTAAGCATCAAACGAGTTCGTTTTTGTTTTCTAATTCGTGCTACTTTAGCCCATGCAGTTTAGATTGGCTTGTTTTAATGTTGTGTATCTTTATCAATTACGGTTTGCACAAGCCAATATGGAAACACATTCTTTAATCTTCATTCTACGCCTTGCACCTGGTATTTGCTGATTGGCATTGTAGCATAATAACAATATTTAAAACAATGTAAAACAATCAGTAGTCTTTTAGAGCTCCCTAACCCCTGAACCTCTTGAACAATTAGAAAAGGACTTATGGAAAGGGCACATCTACAGAGCAATACATGTAAAACGAGCTAAGAACCAGCTATACAGGACAAGAAGTTTGATCTGTAGAGAATCTAGTAGAAAAGTATGGCGTCAAGAACAAGAAGCCAAAAATGAAAATCACGATGTCAGCTCAAGTCCAGATCCCCGATTTGGCAAATTGGAATTAATAATGTTCGGACACATGTTCACCAAGTCCAACAAATCTTATATACTAAATTGGAATGGAAAATATTGAAAACATCGGCTTTGACATGGGAAGTTGAGGTCAAACCTCCTTTACTAACATTACCAATGTTTTGTTTGGTGAGCCAAGGTAGAAATGATAGATAGCTATGCCAAAAGTTTTGCTCTCTTGTTTACGTGCAATCACCACGGATGCAAAGCACCGCCTGCTTTCACTATGCTGCAGTGCATTCGTGTTATGCAGAGTAGCGTTTTGCCGTTTGCCTCTCAATTTACCCCACGGTCTTGGCCGGGGTAATTGTGGCTCATTTTCCCTAGAGATTGGAGGTAAATTTACACTCACTCATCCTTCGAAATGGGCTACCTGTTAACTGTTATCACCAACTATTTATCTCTCGGGTTTGTTACCCCTGAGGTAATGTTTGCCCCTGGACTATAGGGTAAATCATCTTTTCTCCCATCTTGCCTCTGAAGTGATACCACCAGATTCATTTCCCCCTCAACTTCCCCTCAGAGGTAAGGCTTACCTCCCAACTGTTATCCATGCCATAGGAGAACTTTCATCCATTTATAATTTACTGGATGTCGGTAAGTTGTGGAAAGCTGATGTGGGTAATTACAAGGTAATGGCCAAAGATATGTCATCTTGAATCTGCCTCTCAGGTTTCACAGAATACAAGAGACTTGTCATCCAGGGTTGGGTTGAGTAACAGCAAGACGATGAAGATGGGAAGAGATAAAACAATTCGATTCGTGAGTTGATAATAAACTAAATGGGATTATTCATAACTAGTTTCAGTTCCCTAAACCGTCATGCTACCAAGTACATGTGGAAAAGTCCAACATTGAGACCACACTTTTGTACTTGAATCTGTGTGTTGCGATGACAGATGAAATCAGATGTGTAATTCATTGTACCTGCCATAAGTTGTTACTTCCATCACAAAATAGTCCTATAAACTTGAAACTGTTACGCATCCATCTATCAGTATGAATACATTCATGATAACAAAAAAACTTCACGTTAATTAATCCCTGTATGGGGTAAATGTTACCTTTGCACAAAATTCACTGCGGCATCTAAAGGAAAATGGTGGACCAAAGACAACGATACAAGGCATTGTGCATTGCGATGAGATTATAAAGGGAAGTGCAAGAAAAATATAAACAAAACATCAAACAAACAAAAAAGAGCAACTCAATACCACAATGATGTAAAAAGCATTGCCTAACCTACCAGTATAGTATAAAGTGACACCTAACAACTAAAATAAATATTATTAAACAAACACCTTTTAAAAAACATTTCGCAAGTAAAATGTAGAAGAATGACTCATCTTAAAAGTTCATGGGGAAATGTACCAATCCAAAAATTACGAATAGTTTTAACAGGTTTTGCGTTGTACCAAAACGGGTGCAGTTTTGTCACTTAAAACAATTAAAACAGGCCCCTAACGACATCGATGCTGCAAAAATTGTATCCTCTTTAATAAAATTCTTCTCAAGATTTGTATTAGCAGTTAATATGATTAGAATGATAGTGACAAAATGACTGACGGGTTAAATAGAACATGCAACAGTAGTGAAAATTAATTATGCTCACTACCTTGAGCTCCACCAAAGTTTAGGCAATACTTCACATGTGGAACGGATTTGCCCCAATGTAAGAGAAGAAAATGATACACAGGAAATGTATCTAACCAAACAATACAAGTACGGTCTGTACTCTCCGGTAGGGCTGCTTAGATTGAAGAATTGGTCGATGCAAATACACTGTACGCATTAAAACGTGAGAAAAACAATAAATGGATTAAATTATTTTAAATGCGAATTCAATTGGCTATATTTTCGTAAACATACAGATATTCTTTTTATGTAATGTGACGGTTACTGATAGACTGTCGCAGGGTATTTATTTTATATTAGTTACAGTTCAACAAAACTGACATAGAGTTAAGAAATTCTATTAGTACCATTTTACCTCATGATAAAAGTCAGCATCAGCATTGTCATTCAAACTGACAGTTGCTTTCAGTTAAAGAATTGTAATTTACAAAAACATATTCTAAATATCCTATTATATTTTGCAACTAGGCTATACATTTATTCACTTAGTCGGAAAAAATTATAAATCATTCAGCAACGTGTATCTCGATTAAGTTTTTGCTATAGTCGATGTAACGTCCTTTTCAACTGCCAAGCGTATTTTGGATGGAGAGGGACATTTAATAGTAAATGACTTCGATCTTTTACATGCCGTAGTAGACATGAAAGTTAGCATGTGAATTTTTATATCAAGATCCACGGGGTTTTTAACAACATAGTTCTTGCGTGGGGTAAATGCATTGTAGACACAAATTCATTAAGGATATTTTGTTGTTGTATCGTTGCCTTAAGGCATCTGTTTTGTTTGTTTATATTAGGTTTACCTTTGCTTAAACCATATTCACTCTTTAACCGTTTTTGGCTGATCAACATCCGTGATGTTGGATAGCCATTTTCTTGTGGGGTTAATGACTTTTTTATCTTTATTACCGCATGGCCTTCTGCCCTTTTCTCAAGGTTGCAGCTAGTTTTACCCAAGGATAACATTCAGATGTATGATTTGGTGTTGTGACTGCCAAGCAACGTATGTTGCAATGTGGGCATTCCTTCCCTGCATCCACGTTCCTTAATAGGCATCCTAATTAAAATTCCATGGCAAAACTAATTGAAATTAATAGAGATTGTGTTTTCCAAGGGCATCTCCAGCGACATTTATGTTGCTGAACTTGTGCACCGAACATCCTGTGTGTATAGTCGACTGGATTCCATGAAATGGTTTAGTTCCTAAATCACTTCATTAATCACAGTAATGGGAAAAAAGATGCCCTTCATAGTCTTATAAGTAGTGCATGAGGCAAACCATTCAACCGTTTAGAGGCACATTCACTGGTACATTGCCTAGTAAATGGTAGAGACACCTTCTTTCAGTACGCAGTCTAATTATTAATTTAAATTAAGAATATTTTTATATAAAATAAAATTTTAAAAGCAATAAATGAAATAATTTAAATTCATCTGCACATTAGTAACAAATATTTTAACAGAACACAATGCCGGAGGCGTACTTCCACAACACAACGATTGATTAATGTCATTTAATAATAGATTTTTAAAATTACTATTCGATTTTAAAAGTAGGTCATGCAAAGCAAATAAATACACACAGCAACAACAAAACTTTTAATGAAAAACAAGAAAGTACTACAACTAAAAATAATGGTAGCTCTGTAGTGATAGACAATGATTCTTCTGAGCAATGTTTTTCTTGCAATAGTACATCATCAATGTTCTGGTCATGTTATGTTTTGCTCGTAATGTTTAGTCTGGGATAGGAGGCACGAAGGTGCAACACCTGATATCAGCTTTAGGTCCAATTTCTTTTTTCCTTTCATCTTCTAATAGAAATGAAATTGGTATGCAACTGAGGAACAAGAATATTAGGTGCAGTAAATCGTTGATGGAACTGCAGGTTTAGTATCATTTGATCGCATTTGAAATGGCATTCCGAGTATGGCTAGTAGTTAGGCTTGTGAATGGGGATCTCCAAATATTCTCTGTTCCTTATAGATAAATACTTTTCTACTGTCTGTGGATACCTACCAAAAATCACAATGCCTAATGTGGATGACCTGGTAGAGTTAGCCCTCTCTGGTAGGCGGAGAATGTAAGCAAGAGGGTAATAAGCGTGAATAGAATGAAGGTAAACATGGATACGAAGCTAAGCATACAATCACTGATCATGATTTATTCTTTTAAGGTCATAGACGTGCTAACTTTTTAACTGTGAGTTCAGGAACATCATGCAGCCGTTCAGACCCCATTTTTGTTCTTCGTAATCAACTGACTGAATAATTACCATTATTCTCGTTTCCCTGCATAGATCACTGGTCTGGCATTATTCGTGAAGGAAGTTGCAAGCAACACGGGTCTAACATTATAAAGTGTCATTTATTTATTTCTCACAACTTCAGTGCACTATAAATCATGAACAATGCAAAACAAAAACATGATTTGTCATCATTATTTTATTACTTCTGACCTTACAAGCTGTCGTTTTTCTGTTGATGTTCAAACGGCTTCCTTACCGGGAGTTGTAATGTGTAGTAAATAATGTTTCCTACCGGATGAAAACAATCAAATATGGATTGCTCAGGATTCCACATTTGCTAAAGCTGACCAGTTACTGGTATGTCTGGTGATTCCAAATGGTTCCTAGTGTGCATGGAGATGTCCAAAAATTTCTCTGTTTATTTTAGTTAAAAATTTTAGTTTCTTCTGTCGTGGATACCTGATAAAAGTCACAAAGCCTCAAGTGGGTGACCTGGTAGAAACTGCATATCAAATAGAGAAACTTACAGCATAAAAAGCTTAACGACCACGACATTCCTTTGAGTGTCACCGCACACCAGCAAATTGCGTCCCGAAACTGAATGTGACGTTACACACCACAAAATGGTAACAAACACCCCCAAAATGTCAGTCTGCCAAAACGCAAATCGAAAGTGATGTCATAATCCCAAAATGACGACCTTCTCTCTAAAATGGTGGACTGAAACCTAAAACGAAACCAGAAGGCCATCATTACTCCCATGATGATTATATGATCATTGTGAACATTGTGATAGGACTGCTACTACTTTAACGTGATTTCAGAAATAAAACCATCGTATTGAACGTGTCTGGATCTTGAATTGACAAATCGACGTGCAGTCTACCTTTTCTTTCAAAATTCTCTGAATTTTTGTGTTGGCATTTCACTTAACCCATGCGATCTTGACTATGGTGCTTGATGCAAAGGGTACGGAGAGAATTTAACACAAAAATATGGCTATATCATCATACCTCAGTCCAGTTGTGGGATATAATTTCTTTTCTTCTTTACTGTCGTTTAAACAGTATCCGAATAATCGCTCTACAAGTCGTAATTGTGCCTCCACTAATTAGGTTGTTGAAGATATAAACATTGAATTATTAGAACAATGAGTGCAAAATCAAATTGTTCAAAGCTCCGACCAAATTATTGTTTCAGTACCATCCCCTTTTTTTATGCTGAGGTGGATGTGATGCTGAGTACTGGTTACATCAACACACCAAATATTAGCAAGGTGTATTTGCCATAAAAATCTATTTCCCAATTAATGGCGGAATTGTTTTTCTTAATGGTTCATATACAGTATAAGTCAGACGGTTAGCACAACAACTTATATGCCAGAGGTCCTGCGTTAGAGGCTTGACCTCAGCCACCCCTGGTAGAAGATAAGGGTCTTGTGATATCGCATGCACGTGTCGATTGTGCCATGTAAAATTGTGGCCTATTCTGGGAGCAGTAGAACATGAGGAAATCATTTTTCCACCTTGAAAATAATTGATGGTATGGCACAGGTGTGCCTTCCATAGATGTTGCATTGCATTGATGAACCAAAACTCCGTAGGAGCTATGGAAGGTCAGTTCAATAACGCTTCTTCATTGCTGAACTCATTTTTGTTCAAATTTATGTTTTAAATCACTTTTTTTTAAACACTACTTGCTACACTGGGAGAAAACGTAAAAAGAAAGAAAATGTTTCATTTTTGGGCTTAACTATTTTATAATTTACGTCGTGGTTTCAGGGTGCAATGGAACAGACTCGAACATAAACCGGTACCAGTGAAAATTTAGGTGGGATAAATGACATCAAATTTTTCCTCTCTTTTCGTCAACAATACATTCTGGAAAGTTTGGTTCTATAGCATAAGGAACATCCCTGTGTTCCCACTCTGAAAAGTCGACATTGACAAAAGGCATATCACCATTTCTACCACATAAAACGTTAATGTTGTCTTTTCAATTTGGGCGTTTTATTGTGTGATTAATTGGCAGGCATATGCTTATCTCCCATTGAAGTTTGTCATAGCCGGAAATCTGCAAAAACCTCTGGTTATCTTCCATTAACTAGGTATTTTAAAGTTCAACTTGAGTCTCAATTTCTACAATAATAATGAGGTACCCAAACAGCATTCTATCAGTATTTGAATTATATTCTCACTTTGTTTGTCTTTAGTCGTAATTTGTAAGAATGTGGGATGCAGTTGTCCTTCCGTCAGACTGGGTACAAGTACAGGCTTCAAGTTACATCACCAGTGACCTTTACCGTGACAGGCTCCCATCAGTTGTTTTCAATCTTCATGCTATTTCTCACAATGATTCCAATTCCAGTCCTCATCAAGACGGTTACTTGTGGAAATGTTATCAACTATTCTTTTTTCCCCTTGCTTTGTCTGCAGCTAAAGTAACAATATTTTCATCAAACTTACTTCATTCTGATTTTTTATTATTACTACTTTAGTAATAATAATAATATTAAAATAGGATACCTGAGCTAATTTAATTAATCAGGTATCCTTTATTTATTCGGTTGTCATTTCCACCCAAAACCATCTAAAATCAACTTTGTCTCAAAGTTTCCACTGAAAAATATTTACTTTTATTATTTTAAATTATTTTAGTGTTATTTCAAAATAATAATTCGTCTATTTTTTTACGTTCAAGCTTCCTTTATTTTTTTGTTTTTTTTTTAGTTTTAGTCTTTTTAGTTGATTTTTACCAGTCACAATCATGGTAGATACGTTGAAAAATACAAGGGGCAAAGGGGAAACTGATTATTAATTTTTTTTATTAATAATCACGTTCCATTTACCTCTCGTTTTTTTTTTAATTCTCCACCATGATTGTGACTGGTAAAAATCGACAAAAAATGACTAAGTCACAATTTAAGTTACTAGTGTTCAAAATGCAGTAAAGTATCTTTCGCCACAATCAGGTGAGCGATTTTAAAAGTGAATTTACATCTATTTGTATGTAGTTTCAACAACGGATGCAGCTTTGGCACTTAAAACAATTAAAGCAGGCCCCTGAACAACAATCGATGCTGCAAAAATTCTATCATATTCAATAAAATTCTTCTCAAGATTTGTATTAGCAGTTGATCTGTTTAGGATGGTAGTGTTAATACGGCTAATGGGTATAAAAACATGCAGCTGCATTGAAAATTAGTTACGTTAAGTACCTTGAGCTCCACCAAAGTTTCGACAATGCTTCACTTGTGGAACGGGTTTGCTCCAATGTAAGCAAAGAAAATGATAATCAAGAATTGTATCTAACCAAACAATGCAAATAAGGTCTGTACTCTCTGGTAGACCTGCTTAGAGTGAAGAATTTGTCAATGCAAATACACTGTACAATTAAAACGTGAGAAAACCAATTTTTCCTAAACGGAGAAACTTATTTTAAATGTGAATTGCTTACATTCAATTTGCTCTATTTTTGTAAAACATCCAGATATTTTTTATATAATGTGACAGTTGTTGAGAGACTGTCACAGGGTATTCATTTCATATTAGTTGCAGATCAACGAAACTGACATAGAGTTAAAAATTTCTATTAGCTTCATTTAATTTTTTTACTATATTAAACAAGTCAGCATCAGCACTGTCATTCAAACTAACAGTTGTTTTCAGTTCATGAATTGTAAATTACAAATAGATAATCTAAATATCCGATCGTAATTTGAAACTAGGTCATACATTTATTCACTTAGTCGGAATATAATTATGAATCACTTAGCAACGAGAATCTAGATTAAGTTTTGGCTTAGTCTGATTAACGTCCTTTTCAACTGCTAAGCTTATTTTAGATGAAGAGGGACATTTGATAGTAAATACCTACAGTCTTATACCTGCCATAATCAATATGAAAGCATGTGATTCTTTATAGCAAGATCCACAGGGTTTTTAACAACATAGTTATTGCGTGGAGTAAATGCTTTGTAGTCATTGATTCATTAAGGATATTCTGTTGTGGTATCATTGCCTTAAGGCATCCTGTTTTTTACCTATTGTATTTGGTTTACTTTTGCTGGTCATCACTCTTTAAACGTATTTGGCTTATCAATGTCCAGGACGTTGGATAGCCATTTTCTTGCGGGGCTAATGACTTTTTTGTCTTTATTACTGCATGGCCTTTTGCCCTTTTTTCGAGGTAGCAGCTAGTTTTTACCCAAGGATAACATTCAGATGTATAATATGGTGTTGTGTCTGCCATGCAACGTGTGTTTCAATGTGGCCATTCCTTCCATGCATCCCTGAATAGGCATCCTTATTGGGGTTCCATGGCAAAACTAATTGAAATTAATCAAGATTGTGTTTTCCAAGGGCTTCTCCAGCAGCATTTATGTTGCTGAACTTGTGCGCCCGACATCCTGTGTGTATAGTCGACTGGATTCCATTTAATGGTTTAGTTCCCCAATCACTTCGTCAGTCACAGTAATGTGAAAAAAGGTGCTCTTTATCTTCTTACTAAGTAGTGCATGAGGCAAAAAATTCAACCGTTCAGAGGTACATTCACTGGTACATTGCCTAGTTAATGGTAGAGACCACCTTCTTTCAGTACGCAGTCGCATGATTAATTTAAATTAAGGATATTTTTATATAAAATTTAATTTTATTAGCAGTAAATAAAATCATTTAAATTCATCTGCACGTTAGTAACAAATATTTTAACAGAACACAACGCCGGAAGCGATGTCCTTCCACAACCCAACAACTGATTAATTTCATAAATTAATTAATTTTTTTTTAATTACTATAAAGTTTTAAAAGTAGGTAAAGCAAAGTAAATAAATACACACAGCAACAATAAAACTTTTAATGAAACACAAGAAGTACTTCTAAGTAAGTCTGGATACTACAACAAAAAATAATGGTAGCTCTGTAGTGACAGATAAGTGTTTCTTCTGAAAATGTTTTTCTTGCGTTAGTATATCATCAATGTTCTGGTCATGTGATGTTTTGTTCGTAAAATTTAGTCTGGGATAGGAGGCACGAAGGTGGAATATCTGATTTCAGCTGTGGGTCCAAGATATAAAGAAGATATAAAATTGAATTACTAGGACAATAAGTGGAAAAACAAATTTTACAAACCCGTGACTAAATTATCGTTTCAGTACCATCCCCTTTTTTAATTCTGATGTGGATATGAGGCTGAGTACTGGTTACATCAACGCACCAAATATTAGCAAGGTGTATTTGCTATAAAAAAAATCAATTTCCCAATGAATGGTGGAATTGTTTTTATTAATGGTTCATGTACAGTTTAAGTCAGATGGTTAGCACAACAACTTATATGACAGAGGTCCCGGGTTCGAGTCGTGACCTCAGCCGCCTCTGGTGGAAGAGAAGGGTCTTGTGACGTCTCATGCATGTGTCGATTGTAGCATGTAAAATTGTGGCTTATTCTAGGAGCAGGTAGAACTCCAGGAAACTGTTTTTCCACCTTGAAAATAATTGATGGTAATGGCACAAGTGTACCTTCCACAGCTTTTACATTGCATTGATCAACCAAAACTCCATGGGAGCTGTTGAAGGTCAGTTCAATAACGTTTCTTCATTGAAAAAGAAAGAAGACGTTTTATTTTTGGGGTCAATCATTTTACATTTAAAGTCGAGGTTTCGGGGTGCAATAGAACAGATTCGAATTCATTGTGGGATAAATGACAACAAATTTTCCGTCTCTTTTCGTTAACAATACATTCTGGAAAGTTTATTTCTATAGCATATGGTCGGTCAAAGGAACATCCCTGTGTTCCCACTCCGAAAAGTCGACATTGAAGAAAGGCATGCCCCCATTTTTACCACATATAACTTTAATGTTGTCTTCCAGATTTGATTTTTATGTGTGGTTAATTGACAGGCATATACATATCTCCCATGGACGTTTGTCACAGCCGGAAATTTGCAAAAACCTCCGGTTATCTTCCATTAACTAGGTGTTTTAAATTTCAACTTGAGTCTAAATTTCTACAATATGAGGTACCCAAACAGCATTCTTTCCCTTTTTTGAATTCTTTTCTCACTTTGTTTGTCTTAGTCATAATTTGTAAGAATATGGGGTGCAGTTGACCATCCGTCAAAACGGGTACAAGTACAGGCTTCAAGTTACATCACCATTGACCCTTACCGTGACAAGCTCCCATCAGATTTGTTCAATCTTCATGCTATTTCTCACAATGATTCGAGTTCCAGTCCTCATCAAGACGGTTACTTGTGGAAATGTTACCAACTATTCTTTTTTCCCCTTGCTTTGTCTGCAGCTAAAGTTATAATATTTTCATCAAACTTACTTCATTCTAATTTTTATTATTACTACTTTAGTAATAATAATAATAATATTAAAATAGGATATTTGAGCTAATTTAATTAATCAGGGTCCTTTATTTATTCGGTTGTCATTTCCACACAAAACAATCTAAATTCAACTTGAGAAAGTTTGAGAAAGTTTTCACTAAAAAATATTTATTTTTCTTTTTTAAAATTATTTTAGTATTATTTTAAATAATAATCCGTCTAATTTTTTTACATTCAGGCTTCCTTCTTTTTTGTTTTTTAGTTTTAGTCTTTTTTAGTTGATTTTTACCAGTCACAATCATGGTGGATACTTTAAAAAAAAAAGAAGGGTAAAGGGGAAACTCTATTATTAATTTTTTTTATTAATAATGAGTTTCCCTTTGTCTCTCTTTTTTTTGTTGTTAATTCTCCACCATGATTGTGAATGGTAAAAATCGACAAAAAATGACTAAGTCACAACTTAAGTTACTAGTGTTCAAAACACAGTGAAGTATCTTTCGCCACAATCAGGTGAGTGTTGTAGCGATTTTAAAAGTGAATTTACATCTAGTTGTATAATTGTGTAATTTTTCATCCCTCCAAATCGTTTTACTAGGTTTTACGTGGTACCACAACAGATGCAGCTTTTACAGCTAAAGCAATTAAAACAGGCCTCTGAACAACATCGATGCTGCAAATATTGTATCCTAGTTAATAAAATTCTTCTCAAAATTTGTATTAGCAGTTGATCTGCTTAGGATGGTAGTGTTAATACGACTAATGGGTTAAATAAAACATGCAGCAGCACTGAAAATTAGTTATGTTCAGTACCTTGAGCTTCACCAAAGTTTAGACAATGCTTTCTCTCCAATGTAAGCAAAGAAAATCATAATCAGGTTTTGTACCTAACCAAACAATACAAGTAGGGTCTGTACTCTCTGGTAGACCAGTTTAGAGTGAAGAATTGGTCGATGCAAATACACTATACGCATTAAAACGTGAGAAAAACAATCCTAAACGGATTAACTTATCTTAAATGCGAATTGCTGACATTCAATTTGCTCTATTTTCATAAACCATTCAGATATTTTTTATGTAATGTGACAGTTGTTGATAGACTGTCACAGGGTATTCATTTCATATTAGGCCTAGTTACAGTTCAACGAAGCTGACATAGAGTTAAAAAATTCTATTAGTTTCATTTAATTTTTTTACCATATGAAACAAGTCAGCATCAGCAATGTCATTCAAACTGACAGTTGTTTTCAGTTCATGAATTGTAAATTACAAATAGATAATCTAAATATCCGATCGTAATTTGCTACTAGGCCATACATTTACTCACTTAGTCGGTATAAAATTATGAATCACTTAGCAACGTGAATCTCGATTAAGTTTGGCGATGGTCGAATTAACGTCCTTTTCAACTGCTAAGCCTATTTTAGATGAAGAGGGACATTTGATAGCAAATACTTACGGTCTTTTACGTGCCATAATCAATATGAAAGCAAGTGAATCTTTATAGAAAGATCCATGGGGTTTTTAACAACATAGTAATTGCAGGGGTAAAAGCATTGTAGTCATTATTTCATTAAAGATATTTTGTTGTTGTATCGTTGCCTTAAGGCAGCCTGTTTTTTCTTATTTTATTTGGTTTACTTTTGCTTGCTAGCACTCTTTAAATGTATTTGGCTTATCAATGTCCAAGAGTTGGATAGGCATTTTCTTGCGGGGCTAATGCATTTTTTGTCTTTATTACTGCATGGCCTTCTGCCCTTTTCTCAAGGTTGCAGCAAGTTTTACCCAAGGATAACATTCAGATGTATGATTTAGGTTTGTGTCTGCCTTGCAACGTATGTTGCAATGTGGGCATTCCTTCCATGCATCCACGTTCCCTGAATAGGCATCCTTATTTGGGTTCCATGGTAAAAGCAATTGAAATTTATCAAGATTGTGTTTTCCAAGGGCTTCTCCACTGGCATTTATGTTGCTTAACTTGTGCGCCTGACATCCTGTGTGAATAGTCGACTGGATTCCATGTAATGGTGTAGTTCCTCAATCACTTCGTCAGTCACAGTAATGTGAAAAAAGATGCACTTCATCTTCTTACTAAGTAGTGCATGAGGCAAAAAATTCAACCCTTTAGAGGTACATTCACTGGTAGACTACCTAGTAAATGTAGAGACCACCTTCTTTCAGTAGGCAGTTGCATGATTAATTTAAATAAGAATATTTTATATAAAATTCAAATTTAAAACAATAAATGAAATCATTTAATTTCATCTGCACATTAGTAACAAATATTTTAACAGAACACAATGCCGGAGGTGATGTCCTTCCACAACCCAACTACTGATTAATTTCATTTAATAATAGATTTTTAAAATTACTATTCAATTTTAAAAGTAGGTCAAGCAAAGCAAATAAATACACACAGCAACAACAAAACCTTTAATGAAAAACAGGAAGAACTTATACGTTAGTCTGGATACTACAACTAAAAATAATGGAAGCTTTGTAGTGACAGACAGTGTTGCTTCTGAGTAATGTTTTTCTTGCGATAATACATCATCAATGTTCTGGTCATGTGATGTTTTGTTCGTAAAATATAGTCTGGGATAGGAGCACGAAGTTGAAACATCTGATACCAGCTTTGGGTCCAATTTCTTTTTTCCTTTCAATTTCCAACAGAATTGAAATTGGCGTGCAACTGAGGAACAAGAATATTAGGTGCAGTAAATTGTTAGATGGAACTGCTGGTACAGTATCACTTGATAGTATTTGAAATGATAATCTGAATATGGCTAGTAAAGCTTGTGAATGGAGATCTCCAAATATTCTGTTCCTTATAGATAAATACTATTCTACGGTCTGTGGATGCCTATCAAAAATCACAAAGCCTAGTGTTGGTGACCTGGTAGAGTTAGCCCTCTCTGGTAGGTGGAGAATGTAACGAGAGAGGGTAATAAACGTGAATTTTTCCACCTTGAAAATAATTGATGGTAATGGCAGAGGTGTATCATCCACAGCCTTCGTATTGCATTGATCAACCAAACTCCATGGTTGCTGTGGAAGGTCAGTTCAATAACGTTCCTTCATTGCTGAAGTCATTTTTGTTTTAATTCATATTTTTAAATCATCTAAAAAAATCATTACTTGCTACACAGGGAGAAAATGTAAAAAGAGAGAAAATGTTTCATTTTCGGGCTCAATTATTTAAAATTTAAGTTGAGGTTTCAGTGTGCAATGGAACAGACTATCACATAAACCGGTACCAGTGCAAAATTCAGTGGGATAAATGACATAAGATTTTCCGTTTCTTTTCGTCAACAATACATTCTGGAAAGTTTAGTTCTATAGCGTATGGTCGGTTAAAGGAACATCCCTGTGTTCCCACTCTGAATAGTCAACATTGACTAAAGGCATAGCACCACTTCTACCACATATAACGTTGATGTTGTCTTCCAAATTTGGGAGTTTTATTGTGTGTTTAACTGGCAGGCATATACTTATCTCCAACGGAAGTTTGTCACTGCCGTACATCTGCAAAAATCTCCGGTCATCTTCCGCTAACTAGGCGTTTTAAAGTTCAACTTGAGTATCAATTTCTACAATATTTGTGAGGTACCCAAACAGCATTCTTCCTCTATTCTAATTCTATTCTCACTTTGTTTGTCTTTAGTCATAATTTGTAGGTAAACGGGATGCAGTTGGCCTTCCGTCAGACTGGGTACAAGTACAAGCTTCAAGTAACATCACCAGTGATCTTTACCTTGACAGGCTCCCATCAGATGTCGTCAATCTTCATGCTATTTCTCACAATGATTCGAGTTCCAGTCCTCATCAAGACCGTTACTTGTGGAAATGTTATCAACTATTACTATTTTCAATTACTTTGTCTGCAGCTAAAGCTACACTCGTTTCATCAAACTTAGCCTACTTCATTCTTATTTTTTTTATTACTATTTTAATAAATACGATGCCTGATTTAATTTAATTAAGTAGGCATCCTTTATTTATTAAGTTGTCATTTCCACCCAAAACACTCTAAAGTCAACTTTTTCTCACAGTTTCCACTGAAAAATCTTTTGTTATTGGTATAAAATTGTTGTAAAAATAATAATTCGTCTAATTTTTCACATTCGAGCTACCTTTGTTTTTGTTTGTTTTTTAGTCTTAGTGTATTTGGTTGATTTTTACCAGTCTCATTCATGGTGGAGACTTTAAAAAAAACAAGTGGCAAAGGGAACCGTTTCTTAATTGTTTTTTATTAATAATCAGTAATCTTTGCCACTCGTTTTTTTTAAAGTCTCCACCATGATTGCGACTGGTAAAAATCGACAAAAAAATGACTCGTCACAATTTAAGTTACTAGTGTTCAAAACACAGTGAAGTATCTTTCGCTACAATCAGGTGACTTTTATAGCGATTTTAAAAGTGAATTGACATCTATTTGTATGTGGTTTTTTTAATTTGTCCCCCCGTATAATGAAGCATTTTAAAACCCAAACAACATAGCAAATTAGTTTATCTGACACGGGTGACAGCATGTTCGTGATATATATGGTGCGAGTTACCTTTACTTTTCCTAAATCCAAAATTCACCATTGATCCATGGTCAGTGATATTGTACAGCTTAAGTTTTTGTTTGTCTAATGTCATAAGATGTGGAAAGTGCCGCGAAATGTTACTCAGGAGAACTTTGCTATTGGCAGTGGCTGCAGCTTTGAAGATGCTGTTTATATTGGTAGGTCACATTCAAGTGAACATTTGTTTAGTGCCAAAAAATTAGATTATCGTAATTAAAAAAAAATCCCCTGATGTGTTTCTAGGAGATGGCAACAGTAAACATTCCCTCATGAGCAGTTTCTATGATGATAGAAGCATGCTATTGTTTCACTTCCAAGTTGTAGCTTAGTTCAGCATCAATGGACAAAGCATTATCGAACACCCAACACTGAATGAGCTAATGCTGGTTGCTCCACCGAACCATAAATAATGAGTTCTTATTTAAAATACCAAATTCGGCATAATTTAACTCATTGAATTGTTTATCACCTAGATGGTATTTGATATTAGAAAACAAGACCATGGGAGCATTATTAATATTATTACTTCATTGACATCTCTTGACATTATTGACATCTGTGGTTACTCGAATAGTTGTCTTTTAGCAAGCTCCCTTTATTCAGCAGGTAACTGTTGGTCCCTTGCAGAACTACACCTTTCAACATGTGTTCGGCTTCCCGAAGTAACGATTTTGAGATTCGTACCAACGAAGGACTTGTGATTGTGAAAGGTATAAGATTCGATCGATGAATCCCGTTGAATTTTAAGTAGTCCTCTACTATACTTATTTTCTGGTTGTTGTTATAAATTTGATGAAAGATTTTTTTAAGTGTCGAACTATTTTTTTTTTACTATTATTAAAATTATAAACAAGTCCTTTCACTTTTTTCCCAAACACGAGAATCTTTCCTTTTTTAACTTTTCGGAGCTGAAATGAAATCACACTGCTAGTGTCTTTCCATTCAGATTCAAAAATTGATTGGTCCGAGATGTAAGCCACGCTCAAATATTTCTCATTATATTGGTGGTAATGGGAAGGTATATTGAATTGTGTTGGGATTCAATAATTTTAAACCTACGTGGAGAATTTGGATTGAACGAATATAAAGGAAGTTGGATGTTCATGTTTAAGTTAGATTATAATTGCAAATTAGGTTGTTGTCTACAAAAATCGTGTTTACACCTATAATATTTATGGCATGTTCGCTTTGCATGCTCGTGACATAGTTTCCCATTTCAAATACCTAGACGGAGCCAAGATCTTATGAAGGAAAAATGATTTTCCAAATTGGAATCGGTATTTGTAATGTTGCTTCGTAAAGTGTTTAGATTTGGAGGAATAGAAATTGCATCCTTAACATGACCATTTTGATCTATCAACAATTTAAAAAAAATTAATAAAAATCATCAAGTTCGTAAGGTCCTGGAATTACCACCATTTTCTGCTAAAGAGCACCACCATCTGCTACCATGTGCCATGTATTGATTTTCCTTATTTTTAGCACCAATGTTGTGTTGTGCTGTTATACATTTTCGTTGCTTTTCAGGCTCCATATGAATCTGCATTTTTAGTTACAAATCAATATCTTTCCTTTAGAATGATGGAAAAATAATTCATTGTTTTTTTTTCTTAGAACTTTATTATTTGAATGAGAAAATAACAATAGCCTACACAGTTTGAAAATCTGGACTTGATTGGCTCTCGAGTGGCGATTCTCCTTCATCTTTGCTATTGAGCAATAGAGATTTCCACCTTCCCTACATAAGACCGAATTTGGGCAAATGAAATCCCTACTGCTCAAGTAAATCTTGATGTCACTCTGGGGATTTCCCCGATATAGTAAACCTTGAAGTCACTCTGGGTGAATCTCTTTTGCTCAAGAAAACCTTGATGTCACTCCTAGGATTTGTCACTCCAGTATACCTTAATGTCATTGCAGTAAACCAAGACATTATTCCAGTAATCTTGACCTCCCTTCCATGGGCAATCAAGTAAACTTTGACATTACCCTAGTTCACCCCAATGTCTCTCGAGTAAACATTGACATCAATTCTGGTCACTTCGCTAAGCCTCGTTATTACTCCAGTAAACTTTTACATTACTCCAGAAAACACTAACATAATAATTCCCTACACCCAAATATTCAAGTCACTTAGGTAGCTGAAGGTAATTCCAGGTAGCACTCAGACAGGTAGCAAGAAGCACCCCCCTTTGACACCCTTGAATTACTTGAACACTGACACATGATACACTTGTCACACCCGACACACATAGTACAATTTTTTTGTATCAAGGCACAAGGGTTCCATTTGCTACCGAGGTTTTTAATTTCTTTGTTTGTGACTTACCTACGTTGCTTTTTCCCTCAACTGCACTCAAGTAAACGTTACTCTCACTGCAGAGGAACATCTACTCAAGGAAACCTTGCTATTACTGTATTAAATTTTGACATCACTCCTCTGAACCTTGATGTCACTTGAGTGAACCTTGATACGACCTCAAACCTGTTTGTGCCACAAGTAAATATTAACATTACTTTCAGTCATGCAGTAAACGTTGACATCACTCTGGTAAACCATGACATCAGTACAGAAAACCATTACTTCTGGGTAAGCAGACGTGGGACATGTAGTATCGAATTTTACCACTAGTGGTAGGGTCTCTATGTTCGTTGTACATTAGTTAAAAAATTGCATTTTGATATAAACTTAGGAAAGCACACTTCCTAATAACAACATGGCTCAGCCCCTATTTCGAAAGTAAAGAAAAATGTGAGGTCGCTTTTGGGCAGATAACTGTAAGATTTATTTTATTTACGTGGGAGAAAATTACGAGAGAAAACACTACACAATCATCTTTGTCTAGAGAATAATGACTTACTAATAAACTATAAATTTTAAACTGGTGACAATATTACTATTTCTGCTATGACTACTATTGATACTATATTTACTACTACTAATACTACTACTACTACTACTACTACTATTACTACATAAACAAGTTATTTCTGTTCATTTAAACTACTGCTGATGATGCTGAATTTGTGTATTCAGTTTGCATTTAATTGAAATAGGTCCCTTTTAAGGGTTGATATTTTTGGAGGATTTTACACCAAAGATTACAATCACATGTAATGCATTTCTTACCCATGTTGGGAATTCAGACAGATGGTCAAAACAACTGCGTATTTTAATTAGTTGGAGACTCAAATGCATGTTCTTACTGTAACAAAACATCAATGTTGTCGATAGTTAGCTAACCTCATTATGTTCTTTTGTTGGTTGTATATAAATTCAGCAGAAATATACGAACTAAAAAATAATTATGGCACTATTCATAGTCATAAAAATATTATGTAAACATAAAAATCTTAATATGCTTTAGTTTTATATTTTGGCAACAAGGTAATAAACGACAACAATATTGCGATAAAACACCATAAACGTGTCTAACATGCGTAACTTGTGGTGCCATTGGTGGGTGTAAGTTAAACGTAAAACTCTCATAAAAATTTACTAATTATACACATTTGACACTTTGGTCTTTTGAAATCAACGATGCACTCTGATTCGCTGATTGAACCATGGTTAAACCCTGCTTTCGTTCTGCAAACGTTTTGAGCTGTTTTTATGTAATTTGCGTACTCCACCAAGTACATTAGGTACAAAAGCCATAAAAACAAATAGCGTGCGAATATTGTGTATAATGCAGAAATGCCTGAAAAACAATGCAGTTTTACTTTACAAATGTTTGCAATATTCAGTACAGGAATAGCAGTGTGTAACAATCTAATGTAATGTGCTGATGCGGTAGATTTTCTTTATTCGAGGAGTGGTTAACTGATGGGGTCCTTTGCTATTTATCCAACTATAACACTAGTTCTGATTCAGCCCAACACTACAAAAATATTTACAATGGAAAAATAATACAAATACATGATAATATCTCACATTTTACTATATTCTCTTTAGGTTTCCAACTAAGTACATCATGGAAAAGCAATTAACTTCTCTCAAAGGAATTAGGTTAGCATATTCATATTTATATACTAGATATCCTTCTAGAAACATTAACTCCAAACGAAGGTGTTCCTGTTGTTACATTTTCTGCATAAGGAGGCGATTCTTAGTTGAGTGTGCCAAAGGATGCTGTTAGAAACCAAGCAGTGTTGCTTTAGCAATCTGTTAGTTATGGACAGCAGTAGGCTTGGGGTTATTTTGGATAGCTATTTGCAATTTGTGGCTGCAGTATTAATTCCTTCCACTAGTGTATTGTTGCCACATACCCTCAGATTCATGCAATATCGTATATGTATATTCCCGATACTACAACAGTATTTTAACGTGCAAGCCCAGAGGTTACCCCAAAGAAAACTTACATCGCCTGTGCAAAATGTGCTTTTATGCACCTCACTATGTACTTTGAAACAAGTCAGTGCTTACGTAAACTAACGTATTTATGTAAGCATATGGTTTGTACGACAATGCATAGATGCTACCATCATTTAATAAAGTTGTAAAGGCTAGCCTGGATTCAAAGTCTGCATACTTTCAAAAGGCTACCACAGTTCAAAACCTTTTTTTTTGGAGGGGGGGTAGAGTTGTCATTCACTGGTATTTACCCAAAATCACAATTTAAAACGTAAAATAGTAGATGTTTAAATTCACTAAATATTAGCAATGCAATGTATGTACGAATGACTTTAACCTGATGCATTTATTTTTTACAGGTACGGTTGTGTACGTGTAAACCAACCTAGCAGCCACTTATCAACGCATTATATCAAGGTTCTCTTATTCTGCATGTAGTTTTTCTAAAGTATGGCTTGCTTACTTCCTGAATTTGCGTACAATGTTAGTTAATGCATGTTGTGTAACTTCAAGCATTGATAAAGTGCAGTAGCCAAGTGTGAATCCTATAACCCCACCAACATCACACAAAAATTTTTCAAGTGGATATGATAAAAGATTTTTATAACGTCCAATTTCACCATTCACAGCACCATACAACGATACTGGCATCCCGCCTGCACTATTTGCAGACCTGGGTCTATCATCTCCTACTTGTGCAATAAAAGTTTCGTAAGTAATTGTGAGGCAAGGTTGTGTACATTTGCAATCCGACACAGCATCTGTTGTCATCATCGCCTTGTGATATAAACGAGTCACTTCTCTAATCTTGTCGTAAGTGTCACATGGCGGCAAAGTAAAATTTGGTTCATTATATGGTAAGCTACAATAAAAAAAATGTTACATAATCAGTACTACGTTTTTCAACTTCCTATTTAGGTAGAATAATTGTAATGTACACACAATTGAAGTAAAAAATAAATTGTATAAATTGAGTTAGGCTTTCTTAGCCTAATATGCTGCAAACCAACACCACTCACCTGATTTGTATGATTGAGGCATGTTATCCATAATATTTCTTACAGACATTTCTTTGGTTGGCCTACTTCCAATTATCTTTACATAATTTACAGTGCTTAGTACGGAATTAAGACTTTGCACTTTTACAGTTTTTTGTGTACATTTATATTTATTTATTTATTTAGCATTTATTTATTTTGTTGGTCTTTTTTACTTTTGCTCTTGTATGTCTAATGGTTAGTGTGGGCTATAAAAGGGCGATGATTTTGTTAATAATGACTTAGAATGAAAGACTGTTCCATGAAAACTGGGCTGGTCTCACTCCTTTCATTGCATCTGTTCTCCATATTTGTATGTGGTATAGCGCGTGTGATGAGTGTGGCACACTATAAGCCCATTTGGTCATAGTGGATTACAGATGTCAACAAATACAAACAAGGTGCACTTATGAAACTTAAATTTCTTCTTCAAACCTTTGTCAAATACGATTGCCCTAATTACACATAAACAAGAGACAGAAATTCGGCCACAAAACCAAACAAATATGTGGAAGAAAGTTTAAACAGTTTAATTTTAAAAATTCTACCGATGTTCATACCTGGTATTCACAAGGTACACTGAGACATCAGGACTGGCCTCTGGCATTTTCTGTTATGTATATCATTTACATTTTAAATCCAGATATTTTAAAGACCTATGCACTGGGACATAAAGGGGTCACTATGGTTGGGATTTAAAACCTAAGTAGCAGGATATTTATTAGAATTCGACTCCAGCCGTTTTCGTGTTTTTTACATTTCTTTCTGTCCACAAAAAAATAGTTCCTTCCATTTAGCAAGTGGCCTATTTCTCTATGGTGAACGGCGAACGAGTCTCACATATCTACAGCTTTAACGGTCATTTTCTGCACTTTTCCTTAAAATTAAATTGTGTTTAGTTTCTCTCACGTAACTGGTATAATTCATAAAAGTCGTTAGGGCATTGAACTTTAAACTGGCAGGTTCACTGCTCAGTCCCTGTTTGTTGAAGTTAGCATTGAAAACTGGAAAAATGTAATTATTGGTATGATCTACACCACGGCCCATGGTTGTTTGCTGTGATGTCATCATGCGTGAGCCACTGACAAACAAGAATAGCGCATCTTTAGCCGTCTAATTGGACTAGCCCAGTCATGTGATACACGCATGGTTTACAGGCAGCTTAATGCAAGCCATGATGACTTTCAAACAAGCACCAACTTATTACAGCAGAAGTTACGTAAGGCAATGAATATAATCTATATTGCAGGTGAATTCAATCTAAATTTGTCTGCGTATAAAATAGAGACAAATGTCTCAAAGTGAACTGGTCTAACACTGGCAACTGCGTATTACGAATATTTCTCTTATAGAACCATTATAAACAAAATAGTAATTAAAAATATTGGCTACAAGAGATGGATCCGCAACACTTTCGCCAGTACTTAATGATGCAGTAATGATCGAGTCTCTTAATTTTTTGGGGTGAAACTTAAACTTATCCTTTTTCCAGAAATTAGGGAGTATCCTGAGAGTTACCTCAAAATACAATTTTTTTGCTTGTCTGATGACTTTAAGATGATGTTTATTAAAGGTTTTATATCGTTCTTTATCTTCATTAGATCGAGTGCATAAAAATCACGATATAGTCTTAATTTGTTTTGCAAGAATTAACAAAGGGAGGGTAATCCAAAGATTAGGCTTAAAATTAACGTTTTTCCTAACTATACGAAGAAGGAAGTGTTTATTTTCGACTGCTTGAAAATAGTGCAGAAATGGTTGTAAGCACTATTGAAATCATCACTGTTATCTGGCAATAGATAACTTGAAGAAAGGCCTTTTTAATTAATCAACCTTTAGTTGCATGAATTCATTTCTGACTTTTTTTTAACTAGTTGGGTCAGTCATCGTATTCAAAGCAGCATTCACTTGACGACTGGGCCGTGACTTGGGGTTAATCCGTACTTACATGATTAATTTCTCATACTTTTTTTAGTACTTAAGTCAGTTGGGTGGTTGCGTGTGTCTTGAGGATAATAGACTGTGGGTTAATGGTCCTTCTTAAAAATTTAATAGCTTTTTCATCTGTTTCCTTTGTTCTCATAAAAAAGCGGTTGAATTGTAGCAAGGTGAAACGAGATTGGCTCAGCCAAAACGGAAGTTAAAAAGGAATCTGAATGATTGTTTCAAAAAATATTCTCAATTACAGTTGCATAATGATTTGTGATTCTTGTTGGGATTGTAATTGATGGAATAAAATCAGTAAGTACTAAGTTAGACATGTATTCAACTCGATGTGTCAACTCAATTTTCCTTACTCCTTGCACAGCTCTTGAAATTATTCTGATTATTAACAAATTAGAAACGTAAAAATCGTGTGGCCATGCTGAAATAAGCTCTGATATTATTAAGAAAATTCTCTAAAATGGCTTCAATTTTAGTCGAACTTTTAACCCAAGACTCCCACAGGCCGTATTTTTTGTTATAATCGCCAAGGTTACAACTCAGTAGTACTCCTTAGTAGTACTCCTTAGTAGTACTCCTTAGTACTCAGGATACTGCCCTGAAGCTTTCCAATCAACAAATTGGAGCAAATGAAAAACAATAAAACACTATTGCTGTATTTTAAGGCGGAAAAAGCATTGACTCTCTCTACCAGCAAGGCTTATGCTACATTCCTATTCTGGACTTTCCTATTTTGGTGTCTGTGTAACTGGAAAATGATTGCTTCAGGTGTTTGCTTGCAGGCAGGCAGCAGTTTGTTCAGGTTTCGAATGCCTACTCAGCGCGTAAATTAATGTGGAGTTCTCCCAGGATCCATTCATGGGGGCTCTACTACTTCTGCTTTACATAAATGAACTTCCTACCATTTCTAAACTATTGCGATCCATTACATTTGCTGATGATACAACCTTGTATGCATTAGGTGATAACCTTAGTCTTCAGAAAACATGCAATCAAAATTTTTTTTAATTTTTAGATTGGCTCAGTTTAAACAGACTGTCCATGTACACAGATAATAAAAACAGCATGATAATACAAACTGCATCTGTATTTATTTTCAGGGTTCTCTAGAAACACTGCTATTATAAGCATGTTAACTACATCAATAGCTGTCACCTAATCGAAACAGATACATAACTTTTTCTGGCTCTAAAAATCGACTCACACTTGAACTGGAATGAGCATATCCATTTTACTGCCACCAAAATTTCTAAAGGTGTTGGTATTCTGCATAAACTGAAAGCTAAGCCACCTGAAAAAAAATACCTTCAGCAAATTTATCATGCCTTAATTTAACCTTATCCTAATGACTGTGCTTTAATATGAGTAAAGAATTGCAAACAGCTAATTCTCAGAAGCCTGCCAAAGAACATAGATTATCATTGTTCTACAAGTTACACATTTGCCCTTTCAAAAAAGTGACTTCAAAGGAGGTGTTTATGTATACAAAAACAAGTGTACCAGCGTTCCAACATTGAATACATTGCTACAATACTCGAACTGCATGTAGATGTCGCCATGTTTACCATAAACCAATATAAATCAAACATTTTTACATGAACAAATTCCTGTGGTTTGGAATATATTCCAAAACAAATTAAAAGCTGCCAGTCTTAAAATACCTTCAAAACAAAATACCTTGCACCTATTATTTTCGATACGTAAAGTACAATAAAACGAGTAATAAAACTAGGAAACAAGCTTTGGGCCTATTGTAGGCAGAATGGGTAGAAATTTATTTTAAATTCGTATTTACTCTCATTTTAATGACTTGCAATACTTTCTAATGTTCTTTTAAAAATCAGGGTGAAATACTCACTCAGCTAAGTTTTGAGTTCTTTTGCTTTTTGGTATGAAGCCTTTGTGTTGCTGGTGTTTTTCACATTTTAGCTTTTTTTTAAATTTTGATAGGCCTAAGCTGCGTTTCATATAATTTTAAAAGGCTTTCGATCCCGTTATTTGCAGCCTCTTTTCGCCATCGCCGCTATCCGAAAGTTACTTCAAATGGGACGTTAGCTGCCACAGTTAAGTTAGCATAGAGCATGCTACCACCTATAATGCTTACATTGTTTACATTTATTGCAGAGTATCTTTCCTAGATTTAAAATATTAATAATAAAGCACTTAACTTGCAAGAAAAACAATCATTGGGAACGATAGTGCTTTACAATAAACAGAAGATTAATAAAAATCCGCGGCTACCTATGCCGCCTCCTACAACTATGTTGAAGCACACACCTCTGGCACATGCCAAACCTGCGAACGCTAATTTTTTGTAAAGTTGGAACTATCACAGTTGTGAGTCAAATGCTGTTAGATTGGGTGTGAAGATAGCATTTAAATAAATCTATAGTTTCAGAACGTTTAGGCCTAACTGTATCTGCGACAACAGTTTGCTTCATTCGCTGCATTCGAGGTTAGGTCTATTCGCTCATGTTAAGTTGAAGGAAGATTGCAACACAGCGTTGAGAATACAGTTTCCTTAGCAACCAAGAATCTTGAAATTATTATGTGAAACCATCTTATTGTTCCGTATTGCCGTACAAACATGTCGTCCACCGTCAACTGTCGTTTTATATGCACCGTTTCCTCTTGTTGTAACGCATTGAGGTTTCACATTTGGGATTTCCGTTGATAGTGTAAACGCTGGCCAGGTTGGGTGAATTTATCCAAACTTTGTTTTTCACGTGAAACGAATATGAGCCCTTAACGAAATCTTTTGTTTGTTCCATCTGCCTGCCTTCCTCTAGTGGTTAAAATACGATAATCAAATGTTATTATTTCGTTTAGTTAGGTTGAAAACAATTGTTAGCTGTAAGAAAGCAACGATAGTTTATTTTGACGGTTTTTGAAAGTTCTCTTGATTACCGGCAGCACTGTGTCTCCTTTGTCGGAATTCCTTAACTATTCAAGATTCCAAATTTACAACGGTGAGTGTTAAATCAATAAATTCGAAAAATTGTAATTTCATGGATTGATCAATTTACGGTAAATTCGAGATCATCATTACTTTTGGCGCTATCTAACAATGTGGCAAATTTCATAGCAATCTGTTGTTTGCTTTGAGCTCCACCCAGACTACAAAAGTGCAAACAACCAACCAAACAACATTTTAAAATTTGGTGTCCTTTGTAGGCAACGCTACGGTCGCTTCGTTCATTCTGCATCGCCAACAATAGATGTAAATTTACAAACGTCAGAGAAAGGGAAGCCCAGAAAAGATGATAAAGAGAAGTCTGAAATTGCATGAAAAACAAGGAACAGATATTGTTCCCAATGCCGAGGAGTAACCATAAACTCTGCCGTCTAAGAGTGAACTTAACCCGAATATTCAGAACAGCCTTGCTGAAAAAGTGTAAACCTTTTTTTAAATTGGAGTGTTTCAGTTTAACTTTTATTTCACTGTCCCACCACTCTAGTGACCCTCGTTATGTAGCATGACTTGCAGTAGGTTTGGCTGGAGTGTGTATTTAGAAAGTAGTTCAATGTCAATATGAACACGCATTACAACAGTATGGTTCTCAATTTCATTCTTACTTATTAAAAAACACAAGACTGCTGTATATTAACACTACGCATTCGTACTGGTCAAAAGTAACCAATGGAACACGGCAGGTTTGTATGTTAGTGACGAACTAAACGATAAAGCTTGACTCACCTCACTTTTTGGTTTAAAAGTTCAAAGAATCCATCGTGATCACAGACTTTGTTAGTAATAGTACAACAGACCAAAAATGACCGAAAACTGTCGAACTACGAACTGATTATCTCGATTGACGAGTATATTTTTACATAATTCAACGTACATAAAAATATACAGGAAAAAAAGAAGAACAACCATCTAACAGATTTAAGTATTCCAAGTACTAGAGAGTCGTTTGAATAAAAAAACAATAAATGTACAAGTAACAAATACATTACATTTCGGGAATTTTAGCACCCCGTTACCAAGTGTAAAATTTCGGCTATAAAAGCATCGTCCAATCTTATCAAATCAAATAAATTCAACAATTTCTATATCAAGGCATATAAATTTTAAAAAATATATTAAAAGAAATTACAATAACACAAACATAATATTTCTGGTCAATATAAAATCTGTAGGTGAGATCAACCTCACGCTGAAAGTGCAGAATTGATATATGGAGCAGTCGATTGATCCTGATTACACATGCAAACCAATTAATGGGAGTGTTTAGGTCAACCATCCCAGATCAACTTAACAATGTCCATAATTCTCGAATACACTTTGAAAATCGAGAACACTTGGAAATCAAAGCAGTTCTTGTACCCTTCGTAACCGACTAAAACTGGGGGAGAGAGGAGCTACCATAGTTAGATATTATTATGTTGTGTCAGACAAAAGAATTATAGCGTACCCCTCATAACGTCCCATTTATGTACTTTCAGGGGCTTTCAAAGGAGATATTTTGAAAATATTGTAGCATTATACGTAGATGAGAGTTTAAAAGTAAGAGGAACAATGATTCAACGTTAATATTAATAAATTTCATAGCCACAAAGGGTAGTGGGGGACTTCCTTGAAACAACGTAACAAAAAGCTTGCAAGAAAGGACAATGAAGGTTCTTACATTTTTACCAGAACAAGCTACGAAAAAAGAATTACATCCACACTAATAATCGTTCCCTTCCTATGATAGTCGTACAAATTATCATGACTTTTGCAAAACTGTTGCTGAGTAGTACATAGACCCATTTGCATATGAAACAGGCTTTATTTGCAAGAGGAGAGGCAAATCGCGGTAATGGCACAACAGGAACAAAACAGATGGTGCTCAACTCTGCCATTATATGTTAGAAAGAGAAACTGCCTCTCATATCCCGTGTGATGTGTGTAGGGATTGAATTTGGAGAAACACTTATGCATTGGGTTAACTCAAGGCACAGTATTTGATGCTGTATATTCGGAATATGAAGATCGGCCTGGCCAAACAATTTGGAAAAGAAGTATGTTGTATAGAATTACGATCAAAGCTAGACGTGCGTATTGAGACAAATTCCACCTGTTGATTGAAAGTGAAAGCATATCTATTTTTAAATATTATAAATTATCCGTAACTAGAGAACTGGTATTAATCTTTAAAAGTAATCGACATTTTAATTTACCCCACTATTAAATTTTAATCCACTTGCTATTAAATTTTAATCTGACATCACTACGAATGTCTATGTCCAGTGAAGCTTATTTTGTTACATAGGCAATTTGCATTGTACTTAATGGTTCATGGTTTTATAGTGTTCTACTGATTACAATCTCGAAAAGAGTAGAACGTTTCAAGAAATAAATATGTATTTTGAGGGCTACACAGCTTTTTGTCTAAAATGTTTCACTATCTACTACCCTTATTAGATCTATAAAGCATGATTAAACAATTATGGATAAATGGGCATTTGATTCCTGTATAACGTTTCATCCCAATAGTCACGTGACATGGGAAGCATACTTTTCTTGTTTGCTAGCTGTACTGAAGTACTGGTGTTGCATGTCACAAAGGGGTCAGAATAGAGGCCGATATACTTGATATACTTGGGCTCAGTGTTGTATCCTGTATTTGGGTACCTTCACTACTGGTCAACAAAGAAACTATGGAGTAAAATGTAACTAATTTTTCTACTTTGTGTAAATATTTATTACTTGAATATCTGAGAAGTGGTCTTGTAAGGTACGAAGGAATTATTTGTTTCATTTTATCATCATTGATACAAACGTACAGTGTGTTGGGTAGGTCAGACTCACCGATTTTTATATCACACTTCCAAGAATGTATTCGCTAGCTTTTCATGAGTGAGAGGGGAATAATTTATTCCTCAACTACAAGGATAGGTTTCTTTATGTGAAGAAAAATTCAAACATGTAATTCCTTTTTTGTAGATTGTTCACCTAAATTTTTGAACATTATTAAACAAAAAGGTAAAGAACTGCTCACCTAAATTTAATTTTTTTCATTCACACATTCCTGGTTATGCTGATGCCTACATCTACAATGTAAACTTAAATGGCTGTTAGCGACAGGAATGTAATATGTCCCTGCATGTCTGGGTCTAATGCAGGTATTGTGATAGCGATTTATAGCATGACGTATTTCCTATAATTATTGTAGCTTAATATTTGTATTGGTATTCTTGGTATCACTAATGTTTGTTTGTGCATTACAATATTTGTTTTATTCCACATTGTTTGTGATGCATA
>JAHWFP010271344.1:0-13065 GCA_023313725.1 Lithobius niger
ATGCAACAAAGACAATCAAGGCATGACTGAATAACCTTACTGGCATCGACAATTGTTGTGTACGAAGACTGATAGTCCGAAATGCAACGTCAAATCTAGCCATGCTGACTACGGAATGCTTGTTGAAAAGAAAATAATAACGAAAAAATGATGAGAGGACTCCTAAACAACATGAACCAAACAGTGTAGTTGAGCGAACGCTGGATCGATTCACTGGCTCTCTTATTTTTTGTACACCAAAATTGAAGCAAACCAATGAAAAATGATATTGCACTCCCATGAACTAATAACACAAGGCATATGACTGAAACCAGCAAAAACACCGCGTACATAAAAAAAATAATTAAATTCCGCCAATTTGGTAAAATTCAACCTTGCCTCAACGTTATTATACCTAGAGTAATTTTTTCACAGGCTAACAAGTTCCATTTGCCATGGAAAAAAGATAGACGCAGTCAACACATAAACCACGAACAATGCAATCAAGCACTGCACAAGGGTCGACACCACTTGGTATCAAACTTTGTATGACTTGACGAGTCATCTCACATATATCGCAAAAATTCACCACTCATAATGGTACCGACAACAGTTTGTTGTAGGCTGAAAATAAGGCTTTCTGTACTGATTTTCGATGCATTTAGTTACTTCATTATATTTACATTTTTTTTAAGATATCTCTCCGAGATTTGTACTATGGTCTACAAACAGCCAATAATTTTTCACAAGTTTTCTTTAAATTTTCTGTTGGTTTTGAAGGGGTCTTGGAAGTAAGCGTTAACGATTTGACACGGACGGACTTTTATTACAACCAGATTTAGCAACATTTGTTCATTGCATTATAAATTGTGCTTGTTTTTTAGTGGAACTCCGAAAGATTCGACTTAAGGTTTCTCAAGCGATCAGTCTTATAGCAAATCGTTTCGAATTAGGTTTACAGACCGACCCTCTTTTTAGTAGTTGTAGATTGTTTCCAGTGAACTTACATGTATTGAACTGTTTTATCATACACACCGTTATTTTTATTACACTGATTCCTTTAGTTGAAAAAAAAATTAGATCCCCACTCAAGCTGAAAAATGCTTCGTGCTTTATTTGTGTAGCCCAGACCTCTTTAGTAGTTATGGAATATTTTCTAGAGAGTTACATGTGTTGGGTTTGTATCAGACATTTTTATCAAATTTTATTCTTGATCTTAGTTGCAAAAAAAAAATGATGGAAGGTTCTGTTCATCTCTAGGCTAACTGAAAAATAATGAACTCAGGATAAAACAAGTTGTTTGCGAACCTCATCTTGAAGGGCAGTTACAAGTCCTCTTATTTCACATTAGTTTTTTTTTTGCTAGAAAGCCTCTCAGTACACAACTTGTTGACAGTGCAACACTTTTTTTTACCACCAGCAACCTACGCCACTCGTAATTTTTTACTGTCAACTGTTAGTCAGTTTGACGAATTGGTAGTGTTAAAGTCACTCGGAAAACAGCCTTTTTACAATGTTTATAAAAGACGATTATTGTGTATAGTGTAAAAATACCTTGTATTTTATACTTTTTAAAATGATGAGGAGGTTGAGAACCAGTACGAAATATGTTTTTAAAAAAGACAGTTATAGCCTACACATACGCTATGATATATAATGCCCTGAGTTTTTAAGGCTCCTAACATGATGACTATTAAGATTATTAAAACGTACACTTATTTTTGCCATATAGGGAATTTTAGACTCTATTCTAAAACTGAGGTCCTTTTAGGACACTGCTAATTTTTTCCTTAGTACTGTAGGACTTTGCTAACTTGAAGCCATTCTCGAACATTGTCAGGCTTTTAGAGTCACAATCTTAAAATATGTTTTTTTACGGATCTAACCATTCAACGATCGTTGAAATTCTTTGGGCATGAGGAGGAAAACTTGTTGTAAGTACGTCATTGATAGTCCATTTTACCTCGCGGTGCAGAAAACAAAAAGCCACTATTGGTTGTACACTTTACTGTACTAATGTCTTGATACATATGAAAGTTGTAATGTTTGAAAACAGAGTACTTTTTGAGGATGAAAGAACTGTCTGGAGGTGAAAAAACATATTGTAACACCTACCCAACTAACAAAATTTACATCACTTCACTAAAATCTGTTAACCGGAAATTCGGTCAGATTTGACTTTTCGTAAAAAATCTTAAGTTGCCAGGTTAGAGTCTGAATTAGGCCTGACTGATTTTTTTAACGAAGCGGCTAAGAACTGATCGATAGTAAAGTATAAAGAAGCCCAATTCCGACTTTATCTAAAGTGACTTTAAAATGGTATTTCTGTTGGTTAGTTTTTTAATCTCCCTCGATGTTGAAAGTCGTAGGCCTAACAATCTTTTAGGACACATGATTTCAGTTTTTGATGATAAAACTCGTAACAAGCTACTGCAATGTTTTTTTTTTTACTTTTAAGATTGAATAAAACGGTAAGGTTTTCATAATCTAAACAGTACAACAACACTATTTGCAGAAAAGTGTGCATTTAAAACTCTCGTAACTTCTACTTTACCGGTTTTAGTAAAACGTGCTTTGCACAGACAAAATTGGTTAAAACGACTTTTATAAAACAAATAGTTGAGATGTAGAGAGCGTTGTATAAAAAATGTCTGAACCTAACAATTCATAATTTAAAAGGGAGCTCAGATTTTCATTACTTCTGCATGTATGTTTAACAAAGCCAAAAGCTGGAAGACGTAATAGTTTTCGATGCTTTACCTTAATTCAAATCTGTAGTAGTTTAATAAATTGGCGATTGTGTGTAAATCCAACAGACCTTAGCGAAATTGTTACTCGATAGATAGATATGACTTAGGGTAGTCTAATATTACTACTCGCCTTGGGGTCCTACTTGCAAGCCGACCCTGGTGTGATATATGTCTTAGTTGAATATATAGTTTCCCTGAAATTCTGTGATTTGCAGATTTATTTCTACTCCGAGAAAAGTAAGTGTCGGAGGGAATTCTATTTATCGTTACGGTTGCCGTTTTACTTTTTCCTATACGGATGTGAAAAAAAAAAAGAGAAAGCGAAAAAACCGCCTTTAATGTCGTCTATCCAACACGTGGTAGGCTACAAAAGTAAATAGGCTTATCTTTTCTTCTGGTGAGTATTGCTTGAGTAGACTGACTCACTTTTTCGGATTGTTGAACCGTAAATTTAAAAAAGCAGCAGTGGGCTGGATTGATACTTGGGTGGGTGACCGCCTGGGAATCTGGCTGTTGCAGACATAGGGCCTTAGGGCTTCGGGCAGATGGCCAGGAGTGGTTAACGCTCGTTAAACCCTTTAACCCTTTAAAAAAGCAGCAGGTTAATGTAAAATTGACAAAAGAGCCTAACTTGTCTTTTTTTTTTTAATTTACAACCACTTACTTTTTTCGAACTGAACTGGTGATTCGAAGAACAGCGGTGAGTTGATGTTTTCTGGCGCTCGTCATGCAATTTTTACATTGGCAAATTGCATTGTTTTAGTTGAAGCTCTGTCCACCAAATCCTGTTCGGTTCTTTTCGTACGCTCTTACATTAAGGTTGCCCTCACACTGAGCGGCCAGGTTGCACGGCCGGTGGTCGTCGCGGCCAAAAAACACGACGTTTTTCATGATAGTTCACGATCACGTGGTGAAAAAAGAATACGGTGCAAGTGTGGTCGCCGTATCGCCGTCTGAACACCTCTTGGGATCCTAGTGGCCGCTACGACCGTAACCATTCATGTTGGCGACAGCGACCTGGCCGAGAGCTTGGCAGTCGTGTGTGTGAGTGCCCTAACCTATATTCCTTCATTGGCCATTGCGCATGTACCCTGCCTCGTTGACTAAACCATGACACGTGTTGTGTTTTCGCCCACTAGTATTACATCTGTGCGTCATTTAGGCTCCACCTACTTGTCCGGGGGCTATTTTTTTTTTGCACCAGTTACGCTCATTTCCTTCTTTTTGAGTGTAAAAAGGTTATGTAAAAGGCTTGTGTAATAATAAAAAAAAACTGATGCCGACTGTCTGGATTTTCGTTTCACACCATCATTACTTACACCCTCTAATATTGTCGACATTCTCATGTCCCGTTTTTTTATAATGAATTGCTGCAGGTGGTTCACCGGTTTAAATCCCTCTGTTTCTTGACAGTTATTAATAGTCTACAAACGTCCATAACCTTCATCCTTAGACGTAGACCCCTCGTTATTGCTTTTTTCTTGACAATAGCCTATACAAACAACCCCTTAACCTACATTCATAGACCGTTGTTATTGTTATTTTATTTTTGTTGTTGTCTGGGATTCAGGTATAACATCGCCCGCTTTCTTGACAATAGCCTACAAACGCCCCTTAACCTGCATCGCTGGACCCTCCATTATCATTATTTTGGCTGGGATTTTCCTTCACCTCGTGACCCGATGTCTTTCTGTAAATAGATAATAGGTCGTCTGATGGATTAGTCCTTTTTAAATCATCCCCCACCAAGACTTATCCGGGGCTACTAACGTTAATCGACACTGAGTTCCTCCCGCACTTTTTTTCTTGAGTGGGAGGGGCTTGCCACAATTGGGTGGATAATGTTTTCAATTGACTATGGCTGTATTTTCGACCTTTGGCAGTTCGATCTTTCTCATGGCTGTAGTAGGGTTGAACGCGGTACAGCGTGAGGCTTTGCAAAACTTGGCCACATTCGTCGCCACGACCGTGATGAACGGATTGCTAAACTCAGAGGTACGTACATTACGAAACGATCTCAAATAGGGTTTTTTAGAGGGTTTCTCACTTTTAGGTTTTTTAAAGTTTTCCTCTATAGGAGGAAGAACTTGAAGTTCAAATCCTTGCTGAGGTGGGGACGTGGGGACTAGGCCATCGCCTGCCCCTGGATATACATCCTCCCCCCCCCCCCCCCCCCCGACGTGCCCCACCTTAATCCCTCTCCCCTGCTGACTGATTCTCCGGCAAGTCTGGATCCCCCAGCCACTGCCCTACGTCGCCGTCCAGGGGCTGAATTACGGCGTTTGCTAACAGCTGCGCCGCGGCACTCGCAGGGCGAGCGCCAACGAGAGGAGGTATTAACATTAATTTTTCGTACCTTCATATTACATTTTCTTTGTTTTTTCCGTCCCTCATACTAGGGTTTTTTTTCTCTTTTCTATAATTACTGAATGAAATGCGGGAAGTAGGGCTTTCCCGTAATATGCTACAATACGCCCTGTGCGAACTGGCACTCCACAGGGCTCTGCGGAACAACCAGGAAGAGGCCGGCATTGTTACGCCTGTCAGTCCTCGTAACCATCCATAATATTACGGGGACTGACACCTGTTTTTTTTTCTGTCCATTTTCTTTATTAATTTTTTTTCCTGTTTTTTTTACCGTTTTCGTTTATTTTTAGTCACCAGCGATGTATATGCAGCAAATTTGTGTATATCTGCTATATTTTTTATTGACAAGTCTTTTTGAAACGTGTCTGTGTTTTGGCTAGCATCACACAGGCCCCAAAATTTGAGCTGTGAATGGTGGTAAAATGCAACTTTTGACACGATTTAATTCCGTTGCCTTACCACTGGCGGCCTGTCTACCTCCTCGTCGGTACAGCTTGGATAGTTCTCGGGTAAATACCGTACCCGAATTGACTTTTTTTTTACGTATGTATTAGTGCGACGCTGCCGATTTTTTTTTTAGGCCTACAAACCTGAATAAATCCTACAGCTGCTGTAACGGCGGACGCTACGACGGCTTAGGTGCTTGTAACGCCCCCGGTTTCCCTGGTGTACGTGGAGTTTCAGCTTGAGGTTTCTACGGTGTTTACGACGACTTTTTTCGTTATACAACACAACATGGACACTGTCCCAGCATGGGGGATGAAGCGCCGGTCCTAATTAAAGGGGCCTAACCTTAAACTGTCGGTATCGCTGCCACCAATGGTGGATTTAACTGTTTAACTAGCTAAAATCTAAAAATGGGCTACATATTTAATTTTACACTACAATACAATTAATCAAGTCTAGCAAACGACTGAAGCTTAAAACTCCTGGTTTTATTTTTGCGACAGAGAATGAAAACACTTTTACATTATAGTTTGCTTCGAAAGCTTTTGAATACCAATTATTTAAATAGGCAACAAGTTTACATTTACATAAAGTAGCAAGTTTGAATATACACTTAGTATTTCATAAATTCAGACAAACACACTTGGTTTGAATAAAGTTTTAAATTTTCACATTAGAAAAAGTAAATCATGAGTGCTCCCGGAGACACCCGCAAGACTAAACAGCCGCAACTGATAGTAGTCTTTCTGACAGTATGTTTCTTATGATCAACCGTCCACAGTTATGTTTCTAAGTTTTCCAAGCACAAAAAGATCAACCTCCCTTAGTTCCCTCGAGAACTGTTCTAAGTAATAAAAAGCCCGGCAATTTTACACTTAGGCATCAGTTTGTTTCAATTTGCCTTCCACAAAGATCAAACCGTCATTTAGTTTAGATTAAAAATCCATTTAAAATAAACTGGAAAAGTTTGGTTTTTAGGAAGAGAACCACTCTGACGTTATGGGGTGAAAGAAACCTAAGATGCCGCTACAGGCGTCACCACCATAATTTTCCCTAGCTAGAGAGTTAAGTTTACAATTAAACTAGAATTTAGAATATGGGGGTCCTAAATTAAACTTTCAAAAGCTAAACTACAACATACGAACCACTACCATCGTGCCCGGCATGGCATTCTCCGGACATGGCGTCTCCACTCCCGACTGGCGTGACCGGTCTCTAGCTTGAGATCTGTGAGCTGTGCTGTGCTGTGCTTTGGGCTGGGGGGTTTTATGCTGGAGAGGGGGGAAAGCGCGGACGTCGAGGATAGCTGCGGGGGTCTGATTGGCTGAGGGCCTCGAGAACAATGGAAAGTGGGAGGAGAAGTCGGTTGAACAAAGGGACTGGGTGCAGAGCCGTTTGAAGGAGTGGGAACATGTAAAACGGAAAAAGATCGGCCTGTTTTGAGTTTTACTCAATTGAACTTTCGGAAATAGGCCTTTACTTTGTATTATTGGCTACGGATTGAATATTTACATGTTTGCAACGTGACTAGGCTCTTGTTAAAGCTTATTACTTGGCTTTGGGTAATGTCTAGAACATTACTATTAAATTAAACAAGCTTTAACGGTAAACTGTAGTGTTAAACACCACAACTAGTTTTGGCTGGGGAGGGGGGCAAAATTGGGTAATTCGAAGTTTTTGCACAGTTTGACTTTCGGATTTGGTTTGAACAGATCTTTTTAAGAATTCTTTTAGTGTTTAATAGTAGATCAAGCTATTTGCAGATTTCGGTAGGTCACAGTCAGGTCCAGAGGAGAACTAAAATAAACATATATACACTGAAAAAATCGTGTCCGGTAGAATGCCAGGTCGTAATGCGTTTATACGTTTGGACATATGTTTCTGGGGGTAAAAGAATATAAATAAAGTATAAATGCGGTTAAATAAATTAGCTTAATTGAATGCTATAACGCATTAAGTTACAGAGAACATTTAACGTTTAAAAGTTTAAAGTTAAAATTCGATCGTTGTGGAAATTTTCCATATGGATTGCGGCCGACAAACACAATAAAAAATATCACACTTCAAAATGGTTGTCTGTACAAGCCTCATACAATACACTAAGCTAATATGTTTGGGCTTTTTGCCCTAAAAGAAAAGAATAAAATGAAGATACAGAAATACAGAATTTTATAATGGCGGCCATGATGAAGGTGCGATGTAGTGAGTTTGAGGTGATCTTCAAACGTAGTTTTATGGTTCTTCCTGGTGGAAAGTCCGGATTTGGGCTTCCCCAAGAGTCTTGTATTTTGACAGGCTATTAAATGTCGAAGAGTTTGGGGAAATCGGACCATTATTGCGAAAACGGCCAGATATGCCTCGGCGAGGCATTTGGGTGCCGAGAAAAAAAAATTTCATTTTTGGAAAAACAGGCGTTTTTCGGTGGCGCTCGTTTACACGCCCCCAAACGCAGGATTTTATTCGGGGTTCCTGAGAACTCGGAATAAAAGCTAGAATATAAGGGTTTAGTGCACACAAGATATGCAGAAAACAAGACCGCCAAAATTTAAGCAAAATTGACATGAAATAAAATACACTGTTTACATAAATGTTGACTTTGCCGTTTTGTATTTTTGGGGGACCAACGTTTTTGTGGCTCAGAAAACTTTTAAGTAAAATAAAAGTTACAATTTAAAATTACTGTTTTTGCAGCCATTAACTAAATACTGTCCGCGCTGCTTGGTGCAGGGATATCGTACTAGTATTTGAAAATGGGGCAAAAAAACATTTATCTAGAAACACACTAGTGTTAAAGTACAAAGTTAAGTTTTTTGTAAAAGAATACTGTCAAATGAGGCGTCCCGCCACTTAATCGTTCGTACAAGTCCGGATTATGTCCAATTGCCGCGTCTTTTTTTTTCTGTGTGACGGCCAAAAACACCTTGCCGTCCACCCTCAACCTAGGCTACGATAGCGGTTAGAAGAGAATATTCTGTGAACACGTGATAGAACACCGACTCTATTTAACAGCAACTAATACCACTAGAATGGTTTTAGGTTACCAAACAACTTGTTTACATTGGCAATTTGACACTGAAGGATTTTGAGATAAGACCCATAACTTAAATATAACAATACAACACTGGGAGGTTTGAGGATAAAAACACAACAACCTTGTAACGACAGTGCTACCTTTTTTCGCACAGGGGTAGACAGACGGTTTTTTATAAAGAAAACCATTTCGTGTAAAACTTAAAGAAGAGCCAACCGGGGACAGATTGCAGCTCCCGTAGAATATTATCCTAATGAATATTTAATTAGTGTCGTTACAATCTTTGTCAATATTCTCCCACACAGGGAAACGTTGATAGTGACAAAAAGAGTAAAGCATAGGCACTTAAAATTTTGGTGTGAAGGCCAAAACGGGAATTAACTGAGAGTTACTTCAAGATGAGCTCTTAACTGACCAAAATGACAAAATAAAAAATGCAGGTAAAAATAATTTTCAGTCAATTTGTACTGAAACGAAACGTTTAACAATTAAATGTTTAACGAAAACGCTGCCTTGATGCAGCAACAATCACTAGATGCTTTCCAGGTTTGTCCAGTCGATTCTGAAGTTTTAAGATTTAAAATTCAGCAAATACACTATTTTTAGGTTAGGTTGTTCCAAGACGGAGCCACGGTTGTAGCTACAAACTACACATTGTTTAAAGAAAACATGCACGGGAAATTTACTTTGTTAGATTTCCGGTTTACTTGTAACAAGAAAAAAACTCTAATTTAGAGAAAACTACTTTAGGTTAAGTATTAAACCTTCGTTTTATTGGAAACACCAATTCAGTGCTAGAGCCATAATAAATGCATTTATTTCCACCCTAGACTGACATAGAATTCACACTAAAACATCGGTCCTACTTTTAACAAAAAAAAAGGACTGGGAAAAAAACTATGTTTAAGTTTTTTATTTGCTTAACACACTGACTTTAAATTAGATTAAAATTCGGGCAACTTTACTTTACCAAACTCTGGGAAAAAATCAAAGCATATAGGGGGAACACTTTTAATGCCGACCTTTAAATTACTTGTCTTCAACTTAAGATTGGGGGAAGTTAACTCACGTAACTTAAGCCATTCGTCAAAGCTAAACTCGCTAACTTTGGGTTTATCTGACATGACTAAACTTTTGTTTATATCCCTAGCTGACAAACTTCGTTTTATTTTGCCTGTAGGAGGCAGGTTCAACGCATTTTTCGTTGTTTGTTTACGCCCACACAGATGGCGACAGTCCATCCATTGGTCAAGGGAGGGAACTTGGGTCTCATTATCTCGTAATGGGTTGACTTCCAAAGTCTTTAGCAGACCCCTTTCGTCTGCGCTTGAGGACTTAACGACGATAGGCGGAAGCACTGTGGGGGTTTGGGGCTTGACCAATCCCGCGGGGCTGGTTTGATTACGGGGGCTTCTACGTTTCTTTGATTGACGTGGGCCGTTTCTGACGGGGGGGCGTAGCCACCTCGGCTGGCACTGGAGAAAAATCACGGGGCGTGGCGATTACTGGTCTGCGCTGTTTGGTTAATGATTCTAATCCTGTCACGCCCAAAACGACATCGTAGAACGAATTGTTGACCGGTGTAATGCACGCTACTGTTTTTACCACTGTGCCATCATCTAACTTTAGATTTAGATTTACTTGATCTAAGGTGAACACTTGTTTACACAAGGCAGTTTGACATTTAACCTTACGCTTTAAGCGTGGCCAATTTCTGGCGAGCTTGGCGCTAACTAGCGAAACTGTGCTTCCGGAGTCGCATAAAATATTAATTTTATTTTTCCCTATGCTACCGGACAGAGTACTAGCCTTAAGAATTTTACTGGCATTTTTCCCAACTGGGAAACATGCGTTTACTTGCTGGGGGTTTCGAGTTAAGCTCGGGGCATTTACTACGAAAATGTTGGGGAGAATCACACACGTAGCAGCGCCTAACTCGATCTTGATTTAGGTTAGTTTTTTCACTAGCACTAAGGTTTATGGCAGGGTTCCCTCCAGGGTTCTCTGCGTTCACACTGACAGATCCGGCCGGATTAGCTGTCGTGTTGTGGTTACGGTTGTGACCACGCTGTTGACCAGTAGGTTTAGAACCTTGGTTCGACGCTACAGCTATGGGCTGTGTTTTGGCTGCACGAGTGGCAGCTTTGGTAGCAATCTGTTTATTGCGGGTTGTGAACTCGTCACAAAGCTGGGCCGCTTCGGCCAGAGTTCCTAATCTGACTTGATCAGGGATCCACTTTCTGAGTTGGGTTGGACACGATTTATAAAATTGCTCCAGAAGTACAAGATTGACGAGTTTATCGTAATCACGGTTAACCTTAGCCAAAGTTACCCAACGAGTGAAAAGAGTTTCTAACTCAAATGCATAATCCTGGAATTGCATTTCCACACCTTTTTCGAGAGAACGAAATTGCGTTTGCAAAGACTCTTTAGTCTGTACAAAACGGGCAAGCAGTTTATTTTTGACTATTTCGTAATCCTGCATTTCAGCGTCTGTTAGCTGATCACAAACTTTAATAAAGACCTCACCGACGAGGGGTTGCAACGCCGTGACCCATTGGTCTTTAGGAATCTTTTGACTAGTTAAAGTTCGTTCAAAAATCTTAAGAAAACTGTTAATATCAGTATTGGGCGTCCACCTATTTACTAGTCGAACTATGTCGGCCACTTTACCATGTTTTGCAACTGGATTTGGGGGAGCTGGGGGAGCGCCGTTAGCTCCATAAGGAGCGGGGTTAAGATTTAACGTAGCAGCATTTAGCTTAGCTAGTTCGAGCTGCTTGTCAGAGAGATGGAAGGCCATATAGCGGAAGACAATAGAAAGGGGCGTGGCTAACCCCCCCTCCCCCCTCCCCTATTGGTGTAAGCCTTAATCCGATGACGTCATCGTTAATCCGCTGGGTAGTCGCGGTAAATTTCTCGGAATTGAGAAGGCGGATGTTGACCTGCACCCCTGTGACGTCATGAAGGTCATGACGTCATTTTTTCTTACCTTTCTTTCCTCCTATTCGTCCTATTTATTTTCCTTCGTTTCTTCTTTTTCCTGTTTTATTAAATTAGTATTGAATCAGTAGAAAAATTTTTTTCTCGGCTGAGGCGAGATTCGAACCAGCGTCGGCTGGGTTATCAGATGACTTAGTGACTAACACCCTAACCACTACACCACCACGACAAGTTGAAAGGGAGGGTTGAGTTGTTGGTCTTAAAGATAAGATTGGAGTTGAAGGCGATGACATCACAAGGCATGGAGGAAGTTGACTATTAAAAAATTATCTGGTGGACTATTAATTAAAATAAAATAATATTTAAAAAATAATATTAAAAACAAGCCTCACTACAGGGTGCACAAATAAAAATTAGCAGTCTTTTTATTTAAAAGAGGCCCCTTTAAAATATACCTAAATAGCAGTCTGTTAAAAGATGCCCCCCTCCCCACCCCCTACCTTTAAACAATTTTTTACCTAAATAGCAGTCTTTTTAAAGATGATCCCCAAAAACTCTTTCCTATTAGAAGAGAAATATTACCCTTGGTAAAACTGGGAAAAGATGCAGTTTATTCCTGTATTAAGTTGGACCAGGAAGTTGTCAACTTCCTCATATGCACCCCTCTATCATCACAATAGGAGGCTGGCCAGTCATTGGAATTTCCCCCTTCAAGTGCACCTGACCCTTTGGCAACATGACTGGACATGCAAGGACAGCTGACTTTTAAGAAATATGGCACGGGGCTTTTAAAGTTAAGAAATAAAAATTATGGCACACTCCTTTTAAAAGCAAAAAAAAAGAATCATGTCTGGTAAATTTATTCTTTCTGTTGGAAAACATCTATGTAACCCTTTCAAGATTGAATTTTGGAAAAGATGCAGTTTATTCCTGTTTTAAGTTGGACCAGGAAGTTGTCAACTTCCTCATATGCACCCCTCTATCATCACAATAGGAGGCTGGCCAGTCATCCGGAATCAAGATTAAGACACTCTGTTGCTATGCCACACCTGACCCCCTTGCCAACATGCCTGGACATGCAAGGACAGCTGACTTAAACTTGGCTTGTAAGCCAAAAACAAGAAATACATTTTAGGATGGTAATAAAAAATGCGTAACAAACAAACAAACAAACAGACAGACACTCAACATCACTGGCACACTGTAACAAATAAAAAAATAAAACAAACAAACAAACAAACAGACAGACACTCACCATCATTGACATAGTGTAACAAATAAAAATAAATAAATAAAACAAACAAACAGACAGACAGACATTCACCATCAGTGACACACTGTAACAAATAAAAAAATTTTAAAAAAACAAACAAACAAACGGACAGACAGACAGACACTCACCATCACTGACACACTGTAACAAATAAAAAAATAAATTAAAAAAAAACAATCAGCCAGACAGACACTCACTATCACTGACACACTGTAACAAATAAAAACAAACAAACAAACAAACAAACAAACAAACAAACAGACACTCAGCATCAC
>JAHWFP010271345.1:0-19680 GCA_023313725.1 Lithobius niger
CCACTGTGAGTGCAGCGCCCAGCAGTGCTGACGGTGTCGGGTAACCACGGCAGATCGATCTCTACAATAAATTTACAAAGTTTGATAAATATTTCTTCAGTTCTCAAGTCGCATCCGGTTTTTCTTTTCGTATCACGGATTGAATGAGGATCTAGTGGGGTAATTGTCCCTTATCCTAAATAATCATGAACTGTAATATTAAATCATATCAAAAACCAAAACTGGTAAAAGTGGCCGCCAAGTTCCGAATGGTTCGGCCCTTCAAAGGACCGACACCAAAACATTCGCCAAGTCAATCGCACCGCTTAATAGTTCGAAGGTTAAATGAAAACTAGAACATTGCTACTTTCGGTAGCAATGTTCAAGTTTTCATCTAACGTCCAAAGTATTATTTGGTGCGATTAAGTTGGCGAATGTTTTGGTGTGTTGATATCACTTCTTTGAGGGCCGAACCATTCGGAACTTGGCGGCCACTTTTACCAGTTTTAGTTTTTGATATGATATCAGTCCTTTTTTAAAACTGTGTAGTAGACTCAACTCCACCACTATCATCGATACCAAGGAGTTGAGATCAAAACCGAAAGTAGCACTTATTCCTTTCAAGGTACGACACACCTCATTAAATGCATGGGTAAAAGTTCAATTCATCACCATTCAGCATGAAACTACCTTCAAATGTCCAAGACTAAGCTTCTGGTCACTTTGGCTTTTTGGTCAGTGGCCGGAGCCAATAACGAAATGGAGGAGGTCGAATCAATCTGCAATTCAAATTAGACGTGGTCGTCTCCCAAAGGACAATCGAGGAAAGGAGAGGGAGGTAAGGGTAGAGAAATAAAATGGGATGGGGGGGGGCTAGGTTGAAGGAGAGAAGTGGGGGATTAGGGGGGGGGGAGGGGCAATGACCAATGTCGCTTTACAGAGTTTAAGGCCATTGGTGGAATTGCGCCATCCGGAAAAAGGTTCCAGGTCTTCCTTTTTTTTTTTTATTTCTTATTTCTCTCTGGTCGCCGCGTTTTCTGTGATTTCCCAATTGACCACTGGTGGCGACCTGGCAAGTTCTTACTTCAAAACCTGGACCTGACTTACGATTATTGTTATATTCGCCTGCGGGGAAGAAGGGGGGTTGGGGGATGGGTTTCTCAGAGAAGGAGAGGGGACGTACGTATATATGAGGAAACGGGGGAGCAGCTATGAGTAGCTGACTCGGCAGCTGGACTCGAAATAAATCAATTCGCTTCATAACTAACCCCCGAAAGAAACAAGTAAAAGGAAACGGAATAATAATAAAATAAAAAAAAAGAAATCAAAATGGTTCTTCTTCTTCCGCCCCTCTCCCCCTACCCTTTTTATCCCACTTTTCCCGTTTTCACTTATTCCCTCCATCCCGCCCCCCCCCCCCCTCCCCCAGCCATCCAAACCCACAACTGCAAGAAAAAAAAAAGTCGATGAAAAGTTCGGGCCTGAAATTGGCATCCCGGAAGATGTGAGTAATGGCCGCGATTCCGTACAGGTTTCTCGGGCATTAATGTCACCACTGGGAAAATATTGTGCTTGCTATGGCTTTTGCTTCTAAAAAATCAATTGCACAGTAATAATGATAAATTTAAATAAATGTGACGGCAACTTTGGCGCTTTTATTTTATAATACACAATAAACGATTTTTTTTTTTTTATTTTCAAAGAGGTGATTTATCATCCTGCCTAACTCGTTGTCAGTGATTTTACGACTCTGCCGCAAAAATTTATATATTGCTAAAAACTAAAAAAAAAAAAAAAAAAAACATTCGCAACTAAAAAATAAATTATTTTAAACACGCAGTGCTCTTTCTCATATTTTAAATACAGATTTTGAACTATTGTCAAGCTGGCCCCTTGTGGAATCATTATTTTCATCATTTTCATATTGGGGCCAAAATGGCTGCCACCAACTTTCTCATGCCAACCCCCGATCACCGTCTGAAAACTGCCATCATGCGAAATCAATGAAGCTTGATATTGATTTCACACGGAATATTTCGTCTCGGGCTGGGGGCTGGCCGCGGCCGGACGCGGCCAGCCCTCTTTAGCAGTTTCTGGAGGGCCAGCGCGACTTGATTTCAGACGGTTTAATTACAAGCGGCCGTTGTCGGCCTCCTTGTTTTCACAACAACCGGTGGATGGAAATTTTAACTACAATGAAACTTTGTTAGCATTTCCAGCAAGTGCGTCACGGCGCGCGTTCGGATTTCATACGGAATAATTAAAGTGTGCCGAGCAGCGCCAGCCCGTGCTGGCCCGGGCTGGCCGGTTGTTGCGTAGCGGCCGTCGTGGCTCGCTTACGCGTGGCATAGGACGGCACGGCACGCAAACATTATTCCGTGTGAAATCCGCGGGCACGGCATGGCACGCAAACATTATTCCGTGTGAAATCACTATGAGAGATGTCAGTTTGATCCACAAACATGGCGGCAGATAATCTGGCTCTGCTATCACTACTTTCAGTGGCGAAAACTTGGTGGGTCTCCTTTACCCTTTTGGTAAAAGCTTTAAAGAAAATCTTAAACATTTACGTCGTAAAAAATACGGTCAGGAGGCCGTGAGTGAATGGTTGAAAGAAAAAAAAAAGTCAAGGAAGGGGGGGGGGGGGGGTAATCTGGGGAGTCGAGATGGCCGACACAATACCCCAAATGGGCCAGAGTAGATTCTACAACCACTGAAGAAAGCTGGTAGTTTCTCATGCTACCCATTGACACTGACTAGCAGAGACTTTGCTGTTGTTTACACTTTGGAGCCATCGACCAGATCAACTTCATCAGAAAACTTTAGCCTGCCACCGCCAAGACTACCTGTATGTAAAAGACTTAACGCTCGGTTTCACGTAGCATGCTAGACGCGTCGTCCAAGCGTTGCGCTGAACTGGAAGAACGAAAAACCCCAATTGTAGCATTGATTAGTGTTAGCGGGATGCACAAAAACGTGATATCTTCTCATTAATAGATTTACCGGTGTTGCAGCGCTAAACGAACATTACTATACGGTAATGGTGACTATTCTTGAAGTCTTCGGACGATTTACTGTTACGTCAAAGGATGGTTTAACACATTTTTAATGAGAATTGAAAACGCCGTAGCGTATCATACAGTACAATACACACGTACCTTGGTTGCTCTTCTGCTTGAAATTCATGAAATTAAACCTCCGGAGGCTTTGTTTTGTCGTCGAGTGGAAAAAGAGGTAGGTAGCATGAAGCCACTGTAGTTAAACTTTAATAATTTGATGTCAATGCAGTGTTTTAAGTTTAAAATCCCCGTATCACGTGTCACACGTACCTTTCACAGTTCAGTCCGCATGCTAGAGCAGTTCATTTTTGGGGTGTAAGTAGCGCGACTGGCGGCAGAATCGGTGGCTAACTTGACGACGCGTCTAATTTATAACGTTAAGCCTTGCCACCGCTCAGCCACCCTGTTGCAACGACAGTTTCCAATGCCTTCCATATTTACTCTTATACCTTAAGCTAGGTTTTCAGTGGGCCTCACTTCCTTGATGCTAGGGCTCCTTATTATGTGTATTTTTTATTCATGATAATATATTTCAGTCATGATGTTACATTTTGGTGCGTGTAGGCTTGCCATGGTCCAATTCACCACTTGTGCAATCGTCGATTTTGACCACAAGTTGTGTAGTATTGCTTGTTAACGTCGGGAAATGTTTTTTTTTGCCCTACGCATAAATTCTAGGAAAATGGGTACCGGTATTTAACTAACTTTTGCTTGAAGATTATGCTCTCTTGCCTAAGCAACTGCAGCTTTTTAACATTTGGATTTTTGTAATATTTTTTTATATTGTTTTTCATTTCAAACTTATACTATATATAGGCCTCCTATGGAAGAAACAAATAATGAAATATTGGGGCAACAAAAAGGGCGTAAGTGAGCCTGTCCTTTTCGGAAGCCCAACAATCAAACTTATTTCTTTTCATGGCCTTTGTTAGTCCTTTTTAATGGTTTGTGATTCCGCAAAACGTACTTTCATATCGTGAGATTTGGTACTTACGAAGTCCTTATAAGTCCTTGAAACCTGTTCAGTCAAACTGGCACGAACCCTGTATGTACTTCATGTATGGAGATCAGTGGTCAGGGTGGCTCAGGCCTTGCATGCCACTAGGGGTGGCTGCTAGCAGAGATGGCTCATGGGATACCAAGATATATAATACAGGTAGTACCTAGCACCCCTTTGTGCAGATGCTGGCAGCAGCTCTGGGTATTAAAGGCCCTGCAGTTCCCTTTACCCTCACTCTGGGAGCTAGCCCCTAACCAGTAACAACTCTTCCTGAAGTGTACCACTCTATTACAGCCTAACCTAGAGCATTCTCGAACCACTGACACCATCCCCTAAGGACAGACCACGTGGCCCTGGAAACAAACTCCCAATTCAACCATCCTTATGGCTTAGTTCCTTAAACCAGGCTTAGTGGAGTTGCACTGTTCCCTACGCAATTTTAACAAACGTGAAGCCGACCAAAGCAAATAATTTTTCGACTTTTGAGGATTGAATTGTAATGTTTCCCTTCCATATTATATAGTTGTTTTTTTTTTAAATAACCGGAGGCATCAGCATCGCGCAGTACTGTCTGTCCCCTCCCCTCTCTCTATCCTTGCCACACAAAAAAGGAATAAGTGGACTTGCCGTATGGCTCATATAAGCTTAATTTAATTTAATTTAATTTAATTTATACCGGAAGAACTCAAGTTAACGTGACTGGTTCACAACAAAACATGCAACAAACACACGTTTCTTCCAACTGCAAGTTGAAGGTGCTGTCACAACACTTTCTGGGAGTGAGTTCCAAGAACCAATGGCTGTCACAGTGAAGCAAGACTGTCTAAGTACCGATTCGTGATTTTGTCAACTTCATGCAATGTCTTCTGGTTTGTACGACAGTCGACTGTTGAAAAAAAAATGGTTGACAGGCAAAATCACTTCGCCAGACAGAATTTGACGAGTCTTGATAGGGTTACCTCAAACGCCTATCAACAAGGGTTGTAAGTTCAAGCCCTTTCAAACGTTTTTCGTAAGGCAAATCTTTCAGTGAAGAACAGTGCCTGGTGACGGCTTTCTGAACTTGTTCCTACTTATAACATCAGAATTGTAATCGGGTGGCCAGGTGTGTATACAGTATGCAAGTTTTGGTCGGATAAACATCAACCTTTTTAGACATGGTTTTGAAAGTTTGAAATAAATTCTGTGCACTTTCTGCAATAAACAGCTCTCCAGCTAGTCATAACGGTTCTGTCAAACCTCAGTCAATTTTACAACCAAAGAAAGTGCTAAAAAACATAGACTTATGTGGCCCACTACCAATGCATTTGGGACACTATTGTCAATCCGACCACGACCTTATTCTGCGGAGCCCGCGTTGGCAGGAGTGCCCACTCGGGAACAAGAAGAATTGAATTGGTCAGTGTCCAGCCCCAACAAGACGTCGAACAGCCACGTGTTCGACGTCTGATCCTGAGCTGATTATAAATCTTTCCACACTGATCCCCGAATACCACGTTCGATGTCTGGGCCCCAGCTTATGCCAACAGGCAAAACACAGTTTCGCAGTGAGATAACCCACCATACCCGTTTCATACAGGACCTCAAACACAGCGGTCAGGCCTTTAGTTCATTTTTCTCTCTACACAACACTGTCGGCGCTGCTATTGTTCCTTTCTCCCCTACCAGTCCCATGCTCTCCTCCTGCTTTCCCTCAGGGGTTCGAAGCGTGAAAATGTTTCTCCAAAGCACGGGCCTGAACACCGTGCCTTTCCGCACTTAAACATGTTGTCGGGTTGGGGTCGGATCGGGGTTGGAGTCTCAAGCCCTGAGTTCAACCAGGACTTGAAAATGCAGTGTCCGACCTGGGTCTGTACCGGACCGGGTCCAGTGTGGAAGAGTCGGGCCTAGGTCAAGGCATGGCTCAGTTTCATTCCCAGTGTGGACGTGATCTTAGAAGATCAATGCAGTTTCAGTCGCCAACTTAACATTTTTTAACAGTTCTCTGATCATTGGTTCTTCTGTTAATCATGAAATGTTTTTTCATGGTTTTTTTTTCATACATTTTGGACACTAAGTTCCTTATTATTAGTAGTATAAAAATACTACATTTGAAAACCTATAAGCCAGCTTATGCTGCTTGGCACAACGTCTTTATACGTTGCACGTCATTAAACATACACAAATTCACAATATTTTACCATATTACACTGAATTTACATTAAGTTACACCACATGGCTAGTTTTTGTTTTACTAATTTTGAATTTATTTTACTAATAAGCAATGAGGTATGCTTTCCTTACATATTTTACTAAGTAAAACATTGTTTTAAACTATCCATGAAACATAAATGTTATCAGGTTATTATTATACCACACGCCATGGCTGTTTGCTGTGACGTTCATATCACGTGACTGGGCTAGTCCAATCAGACGGCCAAACAGCCGTTGTTCTCGTTCGTCGTTGGCTAACTCATGGTGACGTCATGTCAAACAGCCATTGTGCATGGTTTAGTAGAGATCATAAAGTTATCAGAGATAGATATTGGTACGTAGGTAACCCTAGGGGTATCCGAAGTTAGTGTGCGCTCTCTGGAAATTGGAAGGGTATGTCGCGCAAACCAATCCTAGTTAACAGCAATGAAAAACAGAGAAGCCTGGTCAGGATACTCGACAGTTTAAGAGTTTAGCAAGAAACAAAGATTGGTGACGAAAAATAACTTACTGTGGGAGAGCTAAGCCATAATTAGACGGAACAAATGCGGGAGGGAAGCTTGGGAACTTTGGGCTTAAGTTAGGGTTAAACATAGGCTTGGTTTAGGGCTGGGGAAAAGAGCCAAACCAAAATTGGGCCTACTAAAAGCCTAACAAAATCCCTCTAACTAGGAAACCTAGCAGAGGTAGAAGGAGGACCACCCAGTTCCTTTCTGATTCTGCATGCTCGGACCGCTGCTTTTATGCGGTTTGGTTACCCCTGACAACCGCGAAATAACAAGGGTATTATGGGAAATGGAAGTTATTAGAAGGTTGTCGAGGCAGGAACCAGAAAAAAATTACAAGGCATGATTAATGGCCACCTATGCACGATTAGACACACAAGACTAGATTGGCCATTGGCCCCAGCAAACATGCAAGTAACAAGATTTGTGACAATTGGTCTCTTCAGAAATTTTGTTGAAACTTTACGGAAAGGTTTAACAGTGTGTTTTATTTTGTGTGCTGTTGGGTTTTTTAAATAAAGATGGCGAGTTTTTTTTTAATTCTGTATTTTATGTCAACAGTAGCCACGACCGAATTTCTGATTTATGACTGACCATCATTCCAACATATTTTCATACTTGGATCACCTTTTTGGTGGAGCTATAGGCTGAGCTATGCCGAGTTATGCCAACGTGACCAAAAAAAAGCATACTTCTAATAAAAAGCATCAGCCTACGTGCAAGTTTTGACCAATCTTCCTACAGCGTCAGGCTGAAAAAAAATCCTATTAAATTTGACGACTTCTACCAGATATGGTTGCTGCAGACCACGGAACAACACAACATTAACAAGCCGCCCCCTCCAAGTCAAGTGCACAATTGGTCCCAGCAAACCCCACCGCCAATAAGCCTAATAAGTCGACCAAGTCATGAATTTTTATGCAAAACAATACAACACGACGAAGAAGACCGCATACCAAAACGACCTTTATCTACATATGAAAGCTACAACGTTTCTGAAGACCCCCACGGGTCATTATCAAGACGCATGGTATATATGGCCAACCAAGCAAGGAATAGCTGTAAAAGCCACAAGTGCCCAGCTGATGAAATTGAAGTTGCTTCCTACCCCCTCGCTGTTTATCCCACTTCCCCTCCTTGGCTTCTCCGGATCTACTTGGGATCCCCCTGTCCCATTTTCCCGCATATATATATATAAGATCCCTATCCCCACTGTGCTTCACATCAGGGAATGGGGGGATTCTTTCGTTTCCCAACATTCTTAGCATTCATCGTATTTTCAGTCTGATTTATTGCTTGAATCCGCCATAATATCACCGGCTCTTAGAGCAAGAAGAATACCGAGGATCATTGTTCCCCTCTTTTCGCGTCGTCATGGCAACCTCCATTTGAGAGCCTCTCCTTCTTTCCCATCTTCTCTATGGAGGAAGAGAGAAGAGTCACGAGGATTTTATTTTTCTAAACTGCCCTTTTTGCTGATGAGTTTGGGCGCTCAGAGATGAAACTGTCCGGTGTTCGACAAGCCAGTTAGCAAGAGGTTGAGGAGAGAGCTGAGCTGACCACGTGAACGTGTGTAACTGTCTCAGACGCAGGAACTCGGCGTATCGTCGCTCGTGCACCAAACGGATACAGACTCTACCACACGCCATGGCTGTTTGCTGTGACGTGCATATCACGTGACTGGGCTAGTCCAATCAGACGGCCAAACAGCCGTTGTTCTCGTTCGTCATTGGCTAACTCATGGTGACGTCACGGCAAACAGCCATTGCGCATGGTTTACACATATCATGAAAGGGGTGAAACCAGCCAGAAACCGTATCGTTAAACAATCCGTCTTTTTTTTTCCGTTTTTTTTTTTTCTATAATCACTATTATCATCCCTGGAACTCGCGCTGAACGTCTTTATTGTTAGCTTGTCTTACATTCTACGTCATTATTTGTACCGCAACGTTGTCCAGAGCGAGCTAAGAAGCTTTTCAGTTTTTGCTATCCCTGTCAACTTCCGGTGACGGTCGGGGTCTTTACCTCGATGCTAAAACGTTTCTCAGATCGCTCTGGACAATGGAGTGGTACAGATAATGACTTCGAATGTGGCATAAGTTACCAATAAAGGCGTCCAGCGCGAGTTCCAGTGATGATAATAGCGCGTAAGCGTAAAATTTAATAACGCTCAATACAGATACGGATTGTTCTACCATATGACTTCTGGCTGGTACAGGGTGGGGCAGAAAGGAAAGGCCGGCTCTGGCAATCACAGATGGTTAATGCTAGGGCAATGAAACTTGGCATGGTATATAGGCGAAGAGGGGGACCAACTAATCACGTGTCGCTCAACGCCCTTGACGTCCATTTTCAAGGTCATCATGTTGCCAACTTTTTAACCATGCTTCGTAGAACCCTAGTGTAAATTAGAAACTTGTAGACATTGACAAGGCATGGCCGTAAAAAAAAAACGCAACGAAATTCGGTACGTTAGTTTAGGAATTACGGAAATTACAAGCAACTGTTTTGCTGACCGAGTGGCTTTCCTGCCAAACAGATATGTGCAACACCACGCTGCCAACACCACGCAAATTGGCATATTCAGTCACCATGGTTATCTCGGAAACAAAAATCAGAAATGTTAACCTAAGAGACGGACAACTTTAGTTTTATTTTCTAGCTGACCAGGGTAACTCTTTTTACATAATATGCCATAATTTACAGCCTCATTCTGCCCATACGTATACCTAAAAAGACCCTGACAACAATTTGTACACCCCCCCCCCCGGCTTGGGAACATCAACTTAACACTTGGCATGACCCTCATCGGAAAGTTCGTTGTAAACAATTAAGTTGTATTAAGTTGTAAACAATTTTTTGGGGTCGATTCGTTTTTATGAGCTGAACTTAAGTATCAAGGGGCGTAATAACCAGTGATGTTGAATAAATAAAACTTTCAAGTTGTAAACCGAAGTCAGAAAAATAGTTTAGCCAATAGAATTTAGTGGAAACAAATTTGGAAAAACGTTTGTGAACAATAATTTATCAAAAATTTGTCTGTTACAAACACTTCGTCATACTCCCCCCCCCCTCCACCACCATAACAGATGGTAACACATTTACTTAATCCTCCCTCCCATCTCCAGGCTTTATGTAATTCGTGAACGCTCCCCATGCAGGCTTCACGAACTGTGACGGCCACTGAACTTTAATTCACACTCACTATTTGACAGGAAAGCCACTCGGTCAACGAAAATGGATGATGCTTATAATTTCCGTAATTCCTAAACTAACGTACCGAATTTCATTCCGTTTTTTTTTTTTTAACGGCCATGCATTGCGAATGTCTACAAGTTTCTAATTTACACTAGGGCTCTACGAAGCATGGTTAACAAGTTAGCATCATGATGAACCTGAAAATGAACGTCAAGGTCATTGAGCGACACGTGATTAGTTGGCCCCCTGTTCGCCTATATACCATGCAAAGTTTCATTGCCCTAGTATTAACCATCTGTGATTGCCAGGGGTGGCCTACTTCTGCCCTCCCCCCCCCTGTACTCTATTCATTCGAGGAAGCGAGATGGAGTTCTTTTTTACCTTATCTTCCATTTTCCTCCTAACGGGTTTTCAGAGATTCACCTGTCTCTGATGTTCGACAGACCAGTTAGCGTAAAAGAAGTTCAGAAAAGCTCCGAGTTCACCACATCTACGCATGTGCGCAAGAATATTTTCTAAAGAGAAAAAGATTCTGCGAAGCACGTTAGCAACTGAAAAATGTTCCGTTGTGTTGCTATGAAAGTTCTCGTTAATATACGAGTCATAATTCAGAGATTTATGCTGAAAGTTACCGCTCATTTTCACAAAGAAGACACCGTCTATGTCTTGCTAGAGTTACATAGAGTGTGTTTTCTTTGTGAAAATGAGCGCTAGCTTTCAACACACATTGGGGAGACGAGGAAAGGAGTGAGGACGAGAACAAGACAACACATGGCCAAGATGAGGAATGAAAATGAAGATAACGGCATCGCAGCTCACTGCATGGAATCAAAACGTCGTATGGAGTTGGAAAAGACAGAAACGATGGTGACATCGAACTCTAAAAAAACCAGCAGTCCTGTTAGACTGCATGAAATTGGAGGTGCTTCGCTAGTGAATAACCGAGGACCATCATTTTCCCGAGTCGAAAACGTCATTGGGAGAAACTTAAAACTACAGGTGGGCAGGAATTGGAAGCTTGATGACCTTGCGAAGGCGCTACCCACAAAATACCAGAGGCCACGAGGATCGGCGCTTAAATTCGAAGCGGACGATCATAGCTTCCTGTAGTAAGAGGGTTAACGTTTGAAATTCGACGCGTCGTCCAGTTAGCCGCTGAGTCTGCTACCAGTCGCGCTGCGAACACCCCAAAAATGAACTGCTCAACATGCAAATTGAACTGTGAAAGGTATTCGTAACGCGCGATATGCGGATTTTAAACTTTAAAACACTGCATTGACACCAAATTATTAAAGTTTAACAACAATGGCTTCATGCTACGTACCTCTTTGTCCACTCTACGACAAAACAAAGCCTCCGGAGGTTTAATTTCATGAATTTCAACCAGAGGAAGAACCAAGGTACGTGTGTATTGTACTGTATACTACGCTGCGGCGTTTTCTACTCTCATTACAAATGTGGCAAACGATCGTTTGACGCAGCAGTAAATCGTCCTAAGACTTCACTGATACTCACCGTTACATTAAAATAATGTTCGTTTAGTGATGCAACGCCGGGAAATCTAATAATGAGAAGATTACCATGTTCTTGTCCATCCCGCTAACACCAATCAATGCTATGATTGGGGTAGTACGTTCTTCGTGCTTTCAGTGCAGCGCAGCGATTGGACGACGCGTCTCGCACGCTACGTGAAACCGAGCGTTAAACCTTTTACATACAGGAAGCCATGGGACGATATAAGAGCTCATAGGGACCAACAACTTCTCCTCCTTTTCCGTTCGACTGGCGATACCATCGGGGACCGTTGTGTCCCTGGCAGGTCTAACCTTGGTGGTAAGGCAGTTGAAATCCTAACCCACCTTTCCTAATTCGATCCCACCTTTTCACTGGCCATGCAATTTTTTTTACAATTTAAAAATGTTTTAAAACTATTTTTTACCTATATGCAAGCTTTTAAATTATTTTATCTTGTTTTAGTTTTTACCTTGCCACCTTCGCATTCTCTTTTTATCAAATATTTTTACACGCATCTTAAATGCTGCCCCCTCTTTAGGCTAGCAGTCAGTGATCCCCGCGATCCTTGCCAGACCTGTTCCTTCCGCAACAAACATTATTATTATAACAAAACTTCTGTCAAAGTGCCTGAAGAAGATGACGCAGCCAGCTACTGAAAATTAGCAAGACATAAGAGTGTAGGGATGGGTCGGTTTCATTTTTTTGATTTCGGTTTCGGTTTTCCCGTCCAAAAAACCTCGGTTTCGGTTTCGGTATTGGTTTTTGCCACCATCCACCCCAACCAGATTTTCCTAATTTTTTTCTTGCAACAGTTGTATTACTAGCTTCTAACTTACTTCTGCTTTCCCTTTCAGCAGCGTCATAGACCGTGGGTATAGATAGCTGTGCCACCATTTTCCTCTACTATTTTCGTTTTAATAGCTAGGAGCTTTGCTGTCATTTCATACGTAGAAAATGATAATTATTTAAAAAAATGTAAAACAACAAATCATTTCTTTGATTTTCGAACACCGTTCGAAAAACCGACACAAAATACGAATCGGTTTCGGTGTCGGTTTTCAGCAAAAACAGGAAATTCGGTTTCGGTTTCGGTTACCGACCCATCCCTGTAAGAGTGAAAATAAGCGGTAACTTTCAACAAATATTGACTCATATGTAGTTAGCATATCATCATCAACTACATATCATCGCGTTTCCTGGCGGGTTATCTCTTCAAAATTTTTCAGGATTATGGGTGGTGAGGATGCGGAAGGTGTGACCTCCAGTTGACACTTTTCAGTTTCTAAATTTTTGTTCCTCTTGTGTGTAACGTCTTCAGAGTAAAGTTTTTCTTCCTCTCGTATGGAAGGTCTGCAAAGCGTGAAATTTACGATCAATTCGTATGGAACGTCTTGAAAGGTTTAAATTTTTGGCTCCTGTCTTGCGGAACGCCTTCGGAGATTTAAATCTTTGTTTCTCGTATGTGGAACGTCTTCTAAGAGTTACATCTTTGTTTCTCAGTGTAGCACGTCTTCAGAGAGTTAAATTTTTGTTCCTCACGTAATTTTGTTTTATTATTTTTAAATTTTTCGTGTAAAATGCCTTTAAAGAGTTTAAAGTTTTGTTCCTTGCCTTTACTAATTTTATTTGCTGGAATAAGCTATTTGCGCGTTTTTATTTCGACAGCTCGTACGTTAAGTCTTTCGTTTACTAATTAAGATATGAGACCACGTCTTCAAAACAATTTTTAATAAGTTCATCTCCATGTGAAGGTGCCAACATTTAGCTCTTCGTTCCCAGATTTGATCCGTGCTAATAGGCTGCCTACTCTTAAAAACGAATTTCCCCAATAATAGAGAAGGCCGAACAACACGGATCGCGGGTTCCTCTCGTCATCCCTTCTCCCTCTCCTCCTCCCTTTCCTCTTGTTGTTATAGCAACCAGGCTCGAGAGCCCTCTTCCAGCTTCGACGGAGAATCAAGAGGGCTTTTTTTTTTTCTAAAATGCCTTCTTCCTGATGAGCTTGTTTTTTTTTAAAGCTATAACAAAACGCTGAAGCCAGCCTTGAAAATCTTGAGTCTCAACAGCAAATTCTTTTTAGTGCATGACGCTAAGTAGATCTACGCTTCAAGTTGCCATGGTTACAAGAAGAAGTACAAAGAAAAGTCTTTCATTCAAGGGCCATCGTTCAACGTAATTGATATTAAACGACGGGGAAAAATTCTTTAAACATCACAATGCTTTGAAAAACGAAAAGAAAAAAAAACTGGTGGGATTAAATAACTAAAGTGCACGGCCTTCTCCTAATAAAAGCTGAAGTCATATTACGGGTGGCGAACACACTAGCGCCGATATTTTCAAACTGGTGAGTCGCAGTTGAAATTGGGTGCACCCTTACCAGTTAAAAAAAATATTAGTTTTCAATTCAGAAATTGGATTCAGTTGAAGTTTAAAGTTACCAAACCTAGGCTTTGACTTGTTTACTTCACAGTTACCAGGATAGTACGTTACAGTCGGTTGAAGCATATTGTTCACTGTGTATCACGGGTATAGCTGCGAGCACTGGGGCGTCGATAGGCGTCTTGGTCCCAGCTGAATATCTCTGGCGTCGTTCAGACCCGGGTTCGATCCTGGTGAAGGGAAGTGCATATGTACGGGCTTTTCTCCGGTTGTTTCCCGCCCATTGCACGAGGATTTCCTCCAGGTACTCCGGTTTCCTCTCTCATGCGGAAAAAAAAACAACTGTCCTGATAGTAGTATCTTCCAATTAACGTTTTCCGCTTGGGCCTTCAAAAACCTGTAGGTCGACAACTTCTATTCTATCTTTCCAGAATCCTAAATCGTTAAAGTTACCATACGTGTGGTACGTGGCCAATGCCGGGACGCTGCAACCACAGGACCTTGTAGCGTGCAACACAAGCCACACCGATAGGGGGTATAAATAGAATGAAAGAGGGTGAAACCGAGTCCGCCAGAATAACCACACTGCCTTGAAAAGACGTCCCTTATTTTTTTTTTACATTGGTTGTTAATTAATTGGCACTACAACCAACACAACCCACTTCATAACTTCACCCAAACAACAAAATCTACAGACTACTGATCCCTTTTGAGTATTTTTTTTTTTTTATTTAGGTTCTTAAAATACGTTTTGGCATCCACCAGACCGTATTTCCTGGAACAATTCCCTATCTCTGATCGAGTGTTATTATAGTTATCACTCAGGTTTCACTTTCTGTTTTTAAGCTAAGGAAATACCCAGCAAGCATGTAAGCATCCCCTTCTAAAGGCATTGCTATTTGTACCGCAAAGGGTCTTTTCTCTAGATGAAAATTAAAACAAACAATCTTCATGAATCCTCTCCAACGTCGATCGCCACTCGCCATTTGGCGAATGGAAATCAAAAGTTGGCTATTTAAATTTAGCCCTACTTGCCAAAACGGTGACTAGCTATACAGAATGACACTCAAATACAGATATCTCACGAACCGAATAAGCTAAAGACGAACGGATTACGGCGTTACGCTCAGAATTACAAGGGCTATGCAAAAGTTTTGCCTGCAATTATACTGGGGTTAAAGAAAATTGCACAATTTCTTAATTGTATACATCCGTCCAGATGTGTTTGGCATGTGGCAAGTAGAAATGTGAAATGGCAAATGCATACATTACAAAAACCAGACATCCTTCAAGATGTGTTTGGTATTTGGCGAGTAGAAATGTTTAATGGCGAATGCATACATTACAAAAACCAGACATCCATCAAGATGTGTTTGGTGTGTGGCGAGTAAAAATGTGAAATGGCGAATTCATGAATTACAAATACCAGACATCCTTCAAGATGCGTTTGGTATTTGGTGAGTAGATATGTGAAATGACGAATGCATACATTAGAAAAACCAGACATTCTACAAAATGTGTTTTGTAAGTGGCGAGTAGAAATGTGAAGTGGCGACTCCTACTGGAATGGTATTCGAGCGGGTTGGTCTTTATCAGTCAGCAGCAGTGCCATATTGAACTTGTTTCAAAATTTTGAACAAAATGCATCAGGTAGCATTGTGAGTGACCACTGAAAACACGCTGCTTTTCTTCAGCTTATTTATTAAAGACAGAAAGCCAAAGGCTCAACAAGAGTTAAATAAATACAGATGCAAACCTATTTGTGTTGCCTTTTGGACTTATATGTCAGACTGCCTGAGATGGGAATCGAGCCCACGACCTTTGAAACCAAAGTTCGAGGTTCTACCGCTGAGCCGTACTGACACGGCTCACTGATCCGATTATTTACAGTGTTAACTTAGCAATACGTGACGTATATACGCCTGCAAACTAGGAGTAGATAACCTATGTCTATAAGTTTCAACATTTTGAAATATTTCCTGAAAGTTCCAAGTTTTCCAGAATTTTGTCTGCAGCCGTTTTGATATCCCAGGGTCCATCTACCGTTTTAGCGCACCACGTAACCAACCGTCCGTAAAGAAGAGAAACGTCCGTAAAAAGAACAAATTCCAAGAAAATAAACTTACTCGGGACTCAATTTCCTGCCAGTCCCTCAAGAAGTTGTGGGAAGAAAAAGAAGGGGAAAGAATCATCTTGGAAGCGGTCGCGTCAAATCAAGCAATCGCCCACAAACGGAAGGGGAAAGGGAAAGGTAATGGGGAAGAAAGGAGGAAGCAAATGACGTATTTCCGGTACGGTGGTGGAAGGAGAATGAATTTTAATTGGTCGTTTCGACGCCGCTTCCACCGTGAGGTGGGGGAGTTAAACGGCGCCTCGGAGGCCCAACAAATGGCGGTTTTATGGGAACGCAAGACGGAGAAAGGCAAGGCACTTCGCGGGCAATTCGCGGATTGGGAATAAAATTCGACGCAGCATCGAACTCACAATACCGGTTTGGCGTTGCACGTGCATCCATCCCTTGTCTCGGCGACCGTTCAAGATAAAAAAGATGGAAGGGGGAGAGGGTAAGGGGGTTGGGGATGCAGGGGGACGGCAAAGGAAGCCCCCTTCTGTATAACCTCTCTCACTCCCTTACGAGGTTGAGAACGTCAACTTATAGGTTGAGCGTTTGCTTTTGTAGATTTGTTCGAGTGTGTTTTATTTTCGCCGTTTACGGGTTTACGGGTCGTGGAAAACTTTGAAAACTTTTCTAAACTAATAGGCCGGGTCAGCGACCGATGAGTGGCAGGTTTTTTGCCACCAAGCAAACCGGTTTTTACCATGGTTTTTACCTCCCCGGCAAAAACTGGGTAAAAACCTGCTTTTTGGGCAGGGCCCCCACTTGTGGGGGTCAAATGGACCCGCTGTACCCAGGCCCGGCCACTCAAGGGGCCTGCACGGCCTATACAAAACTTGTTTTTCGCAATTGTGAGTTTTGATGACTATGAGTAACATACACGATTTGTGGGTATTGTGCATATTTTTATACTCCCAACTAACAACAACTCCAATCCTACAGCAACGAGCACTGAGCAGGAGCACGTAAAGTGCAAGCTTGTCAGCTTGTTAGGCAAGGAAGTCATAAAACAGAAACATCACGGATTAATAAATGAACCAACCCATTAAGCACAATTTTGGCCGACGAATGTTATAACATAGTGTAATCCTTTACGATTTCAGTCAGGAGAGGGGGGGGGCCGCTGTTGTAGTTAGTCCTAGGCCCCTACCTTAGATGTGGGGGCCCTGTCTTAGGGTAAAAAACTGGGTTTTGCCAAGAAAAAACTGGGTTTTGCCCCTTTGGCCAAAAATACGGCAAAAATCTACTTGAAGTCAAATAAAAGAATAAGTGTGCCCCACAATAGTCAAATATTGGCAAATTATAAAAACTGCCCTTGAAAATGTCGATCGTTTGCTTTGCAGCACCCGTCCTGTGGTGCTGCCATTATCAAGATCAGTGGTAGCTACAATACCGATCAAGTTTTGGGCTTACTACAATCAACTGCAAGACCAACTCATTATTGCCAACAATTCGGCCATGTTAAAACCATTTTGTGTAACAACTTCAATGTAACAGTCCCTTTGCACAATTTGTAACCCACACCATTGTATCAGGGCGTGGAGGTCTTGGTGACTTGATGCCCCGTGCGCCCATGGCTTGGTGCTGGCATTCCAATTTCGACTCCCCACCGATCAACATCACTTTTGGGTCCTCAACCTAGAAATTGCCCCCGAAATTCGCCCAATTTGCCATGCCCAAAACCTACGGCAGTTGCCATCAAGTCTCAAGCCACCAAGCCCCGTGAATCAAGGCGAGCAATAACAACATCCTTATGAAACTGGACCACTGCGTTGGCTGGCTTATTTGAACATCATTGGTATGGACAACTTTAGGCTAAAACTCCGTTAGGCTGGAGCGAGGGTTGAGGGGCTGAATCCCACCAAGTCTCCCTTCAGATTCTGGTGCATAAGGCCGGACGAAGCGATTCCGAAATTTGAACAGGGCCATGAACTTTATTACCTGCTTTTGACTCTCAATCATCAGAGAAATATTGTCATCCCAATATTTTCCATTCAGAAATTTTTCCTGTAACGGTTTAACAACAACTTGGTTTACCACTTTGCCGGAGAAATTTAGAATTTCTTCACAACTACCGGATTATGAATTTTTTTTGTTGGAGGAAAAGTAACTTTTTCTTGCGTGCAAAACGGCACCAAGATTATTTAGCTTTTATGAAATCATTTAATTCTTTAAACGACAATCGTTTGGTGCAAATAAGAGGCTACTTTCCGAGGGCTTGAGGTGAATTTTTTAAAATTTTTTTTTTATCTGTGTCACACTTGACCCTTAGCCAATGTGTCCATGAAATTTATACCAATTTCTACGTGGCATTTTAAAAGAAAACTTTGGTTAGCGGAGTCGAACCCTTTTCTTATTTTGCACCACATCAAAACGTAGTGAAATCTAGTAACCTAGGAATGTAATTTTTTTTAAAAGTGTATATGATTATGGACTGGAGGACCTGGTGCTGCCCCCTAGGTAAATCATTTAGGTTATCTCTTTTATCATGTTTATTTTTTAACTCTGTAGTAAATTCTGATATTTATATCTACATCACATTTTTCGATTATGATATAACTTATGTTAAAACAATTTGTCGTTGCTGCACCAGACCACCTCCAGTTCAACCAGTTTTCTCACCTTGTCACACGTTTAATCCCTACAATTTTTTTTTATGTCAAAATTTCTTGTACGACCGCTGAATGGGGTCAGCGGATTATTCTTCCCCCGCCCCCAGCTTCTGCAGCACCCGTCCTGTGGTGCTGCCATTATCAAGATCAGTGGTAGCTACAATACCGATCAAGTTGTGGGCTTACTACAATCAACTGCAAGACCAACTGCAAGACCAACTCATTATTGCCAACAATTCGGCCATGTTAAAACCATTTTGTGTAACAACTTCAATGTAACAGTCCCTTTGCACAATTTGTAACCCACACCATTGTATCAGGGCGTGGAGGTCTTGGTGACTTGATGGCCCGTGCGCCCATGGCTGGGTGCTGAGATTCCAATTTCGACTCCCCACCGATCAACATCACTTTTGGGACCTCAACCTAGAAATTGCCCCCGAAATTCGCCCAATTTGCCATGCCCAAAACCTACGGCAGTTGCCATCAAGTCTCAAGCCACCAAGCCCCGTGAATCAAGGCGAGCAATAAGACCACTGCGTTGGCTGGCTTATTTGAACATCATTGGTATGGACAACTTTAGGCTAAAACTCCGTTAGGCTGGAGCGAGGGTTGAGGGGCTGAATCCCACCAAGTCTCCCTTCAGATTTGAAAATTCATATTCACTTCTTATTTACTTTTCACACACTTATATTCACAGTAAAAGACATTCTTCTCACAATACCTTTCCAAATTTATGCAACTGGCTATCGAAAATTTGCATAGATATTGTGCAGAAAAAGATCTTTTACCGTGAAAATCAGAGTACGAAGCAGCTTGCTGGTTTTTGCCAGTTTTAGCTGGTAATAACCGGGAAAAAAAACGGTAAAAACCATGTTTTTGCCACTGTCCCGGCAAAAACCCAACCCTGGATTAGACCGAATTACAACACTTTCACACGAAGGGTGACGAGAAGGATGCTTTATTGTCTAAAAATGAGGGAAGATTATGGGTCGACTCCATAAATTTGCATCCTGGCACATTTATTAAAATACGCAATATTTCTGCCCATACATGGAGACCGTCATCAGGCACATAAAACACTGTAAAAGTCATATTTACAAACTGTTACAGTCTTCATAAAAAA
>JAHWFP010271346.1:4665-18747 GCA_023313725.1 Lithobius niger
AATAAGGGTAGAAATACAGTAGACAATCTGATAAGCATGTCAGTCTTTGTTTCATCAAAATCCGTCCAGTAGTTTTCAAGATAACTGAATTTCTCCATGGTTGTTATTACGACCCTCGATATAACGAAAAAGGGCGTTTTTTCCACCGGAACTGAACATCATTAAAAACGTACGATGTGCGTGCTTGCGTGAATATTCACCTACTCCTCCTAAAGTAAGGTTCCTACAAAGGTAGAGATTAGAAGCAAATAAGAGATAATCAAATTACGCTTCTGATAGGCACGTTTCATCGCTATAACTTGAATTTTCGACCCTGAAATACGCAAATACTGTCCTGAAACTGTTTCATGAGTTTCACCAAATGGGCAAATTAGCCAGAAAGAAATGTGGTTAAAGTAACACACTTGAAACGACGATATATTCTGCATCATGCTTAGTATCAGCAACACGACATTATAATTCTCAAAAGTGGTTGGTTGCACGGAAAATAGCAGACCTGTGGGTTTTAAAAGGCAGGCATTTATTCGGTTTTCTGAATCATGGAGGTTCGTGGATTGAGTGAGCAATGCAAGCGAGTTCCACGTATCGCAATGCAACTTTTCAATGCATTTCTCACTTTGACCAATCTTTCATTCAATCTTTCATTTGGCACTCAGGGACTCAATGTTGCTCACGCGCCGCATGGATGCTTACGTGTTATTATCATCACTGGAATTGGTGATTAACGTCTTTGTTGATAACTTTTCTTACGTTCGAAGTCAATATTTGTACCACTACCTTGTCCAGGGCGATCTTAGCAGCGTTTTAGCATCAAGATAAAATCCCCGGCCACAACCGGAAGTTGACTGGGGAAGCAAAAAAACTGAAAAGCTTCTCAGATAGCTCCGGATATTGGACAAGGTAGTGGTACAAATAATGACTTAGAACGTGAGACACATTAACAACAAAGACGTTCAGCGAGTTCCAGTGATTGTAATAGTGACTATGAAAAAAGCTGATTGTTCTACGATGTGACTTCTGGCTGATTTCACCTCTTTCATTATGTGTGTAGTACACTGTATCCATGCAGTGAGCAAGCGACGACAAGTTCCTACGACTTGACACTACTCTCGTAAGCATTCGCAACGTGAAAAAAACACGTTTTTACTGTAGATGAATAACAGACTGCATATGTTAAAGAATGGGATGAAAGAGACTTTCTAAAGGATGGGATGAACGAATTGTGAGTAACTACTGCAATTAACTTGCGACCAAAGAATCAATAGACATCGATTCGGTGATACCCTGGAGATCGAATAAACTATAGAGCAGTGACATTTGCCGCCATATTGGCACCAGATTGGCACCAGTATGGGTTTTGGAGGCATAACTACAAGGTTCACTACACAAAAATGGAGGGAAAAACAACGGAAGAGCGGATTTATTAGGCTTAAAATAACGTTGTTTTCTCCAAAAACAAAAACCGCGCATTTTAGGTCTAAGAAATCACTCCTAACGCATCGGCTTCAGTATGACGCCGTTCTGTTTCTCTCTGCAGTGCCCCTTGCAGCTAACCCATTAAGCCTCCAGCATAGAGTTATATACAATAATACTACGTCGTGTCACTGCTCTATATAAAGCCTGGATCGATGCAAATAAAGTGATGCCAATGGATTGATGCCAAACAATAATAACGTACTGGGTGGTTATTATATTATTACTTTTGTGTATATTATTATGTGTATGTTAGTTGGAAAGTATCGTGCATGTACAAGAATTACCTAAATTCGTAAAGAAAATGCATATCTTCTTTAATCGCAGATTTCCTCTTTTGTTTTTGGTAGTATGTTTGACTTATGAATGTTACTGTGACTTATTTCAGGCGAAGAAATGAGGAGAGATTTTCCAAATTATACCTTCCTACATCATCGACAGTATCGCCGTAGTTTGGATGCAACAGGTATTTGATTCTACATTAATTACAAACAAAAACGTCAAGTGTGCCGTAAAAAAAGGGGTTATATGATTGAAGTTTCATTTTCCTTGTTAAAATGTACACGGATAAAAATTGCTGATTTTTAATTGAAATAATCAAATGTACAATTCAGTAAATTGCATCTGTTTAAGTGGTGTTGTGCTTTACGTAAAGTGTATGATTGATGTAAATAGATGCAATTTTCTGAATTGCACGTTTGATTATTTCAATTAAAAATCAGCAATTTTTATCCATGTACATTTTAACAAGTAAACTGAAACTTCAATCATATAACCACTTTTTTTACGGCACACTTGACGTTTTTGTTTGTAATCCGTGTACCTTTTTTACGGCTCTGGTGTCGCGCTATAAAGGTTTATGCAAGCAGTCGATTGTTGCATGCACCAAGAATGGATCTGGAGTTTACTGAGTGGCATTGTTCCCTAAATACAATGGTTAAAACAATGTAAAACAATCAAAATGATCGTTTAGGGTCCCGTAACTCCGGAATGGATCGACCAATTGAAACAGTGGTCCCTGTAAGGTTAAAGCCCAGGGAAATTTCTGGCTCAGATCATGTTTCAGATTTTAGGTAGTTGCAGTAGTTTTTTCTAAAACCGTGTCAGCCAAGAAGAACAAGAACAAGAACCAGAACAACAACAAAAAGTGAACAGTTTTCAAATACTGTGGCTTCCTACGTTTACTCTTGCACGGAATTGCATAAAAGTTGGTGTAAAGTTTCGAAAAATTGCTATCTACTATCTGGCCAAGTTTGGACGAAATATAGTGAATAGAAACGGAGAAATTAATAGTTTTAGTTTTGCTGGAGAGAGGACTTCAATCATATATACACACGGCTATAATACTACTACCATACCGTCTAATTTTTGGTTGTATCGCGGACGCCAAAAACCAACCGGCTTTTGATGGATGAAATGTAACAATCCGAAATTGTTACATCTCAGCCGAGAACGCTGGGTGATATCCTATTCATCTACCGATTTCAACATCTCAGCCAGTTCCTTATTGTTAAGCGCGCGCGCACAACAAACAACGAATCGTGCTGACGTTCTTTTGCTCAGAAAGCTCGACAATGGGACTGTGCGGGCAACACTGTTTACGCAGATATGATTGTTAATAGCACTGTTCTGTGCTTCGGCGGAAACTCAACGACAAAAATACAGAAATAAAAGCAGAGAACCTTTGTTGGCTAGTTTTGGATTATCGTCGTTGTGCGATGACTGGTGCAGTAAGACAGTAAAACGTTTAATTACAGGATTGAGAGCCAAATGGGCTACATCGGCGATAAATAAACGTCAATTAACGTTTAATTACGTGTATACGTGTGTTATAAACAGACGTGCATTTGAAAGCTTTACATATAAAAAATAAATTAAAAATAATCAAATATATGACAGACGGTTGTCTCAGCATGGCTAGTATTAGGCTTCTCTGGGAGGCAACCGTCATTGGATAGGGTGAGAGCTATCCACCAACTAATTTATTTTAAGTTTTCAAGTAGAATTGGTTAACATTTACAAGTAGAATTCGTGTAGAATTTACAAGTGTTTATGATTTTGTTGGATGTTAACGTATGTCAAATATAAATAAATTAATGTAAAATGTGTAGGAATAACAAAGAAAAATGACACATGGTTGTGTTAGCATGGCTAGCATTAGGCTTCATCTGGTAGGGTTTGGGCCTCCCCGGGTATGCACTGCAGGGGCCTCTGGGCTGGCCACCTCGCAGGGATTGAGGGAGGGGGGAGGAGCACTAAGGAAGTGCCAACGCTAGAGTATTTGAAACGTTTTCTAGCAAAGAGTTGCTACTTTCATAAGATTTTCTTTCAAGTTTCCCCAAATTATTTTTTCACAAGGGCCTCCAGTAGTGTGGAGGCGGAGCGGGGGGGGGGGGGGAGTCCGGGGCGGAGCCATCTAAGCTAGCGTATTTAAAAAAAATCAGCGTGACTTTGAAACGTTCTCCTTCAACTTAGATGTTCAATTTTGATACGAATTCATTACAAGTAAAAACCTTTTTCTAAACAATGGCCTCTATAGTGGGGGAGATGGTGAAGGGCGGAGCCCCACAAGTAGCGGTTTTTTAAAAAAAAGTTAGCGTAAATTTGCAAAGTGTTTCTGCAAGGCATAGAAATGTAATTTTCATACGAATTAAATAAAAAAAAAAGAAAATTTTTTTCTTTTCTCTTCAAGAAATTTCTTTTTTTTTCTCTTCAAAATAAGAAAATTTTCAGGAGAATCTTCCTATCATGGAGGGGAGCTTCCTGGGAATGCCCGGGTCCCCCGGCGGCCCAATCCGACACTGGTTAATATAGCTATATTAACAACAAGAAACATTAACCAACAAGCATTATTAAGCATAAAATTTGCTTGTGCCATTGCATTCGAGCTTGATTCCGAAATACCCCTTCAGACAACAACGAAACTATTACTTCAATAAACCTTTGTTAGACTATTGTTGTGAAGAGGGATGAGATCTCTCCCCGGTGGTATGAGAGCTCTCGTCCTCGATTTATATAGCTGATAGTTAGAACGTTCCAAACTCCATTGTTACAAGGAGACGTTGTTGCCATTGTTAACGGAGGGATGAGACGTTAAATCGGTAGATAAATAAAGTGTAAGACAGTAGTCATTAGATGTTAATTTGCACGAAGATGAACTCTTTGAAATTTTTCCCTTTACAAGCAAAACACCCACACCATGCATTAAGATTAACAACGTTTAATTTTCCGCCATAGAAAAATCTTCCATTTGATAAATTATTAATAAACAGACTTGAAAGTCGACTAATAACTAGTAGTACATTACCCACAACATGCAAAATGGTGATGAAATGATCTTAGCTGACAGTTGCACTACATATCATAGCTGAAGCACATGTCATGCATAGGTGGTTTTAGGTGCACTGTTTGAAAAATTGGTGCGGTCAGGCCAATCATTTGTATGTCGTTGCGGACGCCAAATTAAGTTTCTTTGAAAACCTTTGGTCAGGTTATGCTTACGAACACTTCCACTCACTCCCAGCATTCCCTGGAAACATGGCGAACTATACGTTTCCTGCTCCTGCTTTTTCAAAGGTAGCCTGAAAATATTTACTGTTCTGCATACAACTAAGCCCTTTTTAAGCATGTGGACTCTTATGAACGCCGTAAACTGTCGTGTGGAGTTTATTAACTTCGAAAAGGCATGTGCTGCTTTAATGTACGATAAATGTTTTAAAACTGTGGGTTTGAGGAAGGTGCAGCTTTCAGCACCGAAATATAACCGTATTACAACGTGTATTTTGCGACTATGACCATATTCTGAATGACACCTTCTTATGCCCTCGAAGAAGAACAATAATAATCTAAGATAAACAGAGCATTATTATTTGCATGTCTTAGGTTTAATCATAAATGAATCGTATGTCTCACACTAAGGGTATTTTTTTCTGCAATTGAAGGGTGTTATCATGAGTGGGTAAATTGTCTTCCGTTAATCATGAGTAATTTTTTAGGACGGTATTGCCCATGACAAGACATCGAATCTGTCACTACACCCCCGTTATTTGGATGACATTGCATTGAAGGGCGGCCCCACTTAACAGAAATAAATCAACCATTTTTTCAACAACTCCTATAGCTCTCCAGGCAAATATATATATTATACCGCACTTATAGTTAATATTTCAGACATCAACCAGCCGTGTTTATGTTGTTCTATTCACGAAGTAGTGAGGTGGTTATAAGTAATATATGAATAAATAAAAACGAATAATATAAACTACTTCGATCATTTTGGCTTCCTTTTATAATCTTTTATGGGTGTGCCTTTCATCTTATTTACAATGTATCATCGCACTTTTCACTACTGAGTAATGTATGAATATATACAGGTACCACACTAGCATCGAAAAACTATACATGGTTGGTTCAGTATCGTGATGTTAACTGTAAGTAATATATATTTTTAGACAAACATAGTAGTTGTTAAAAATAGCTATATATATTTTCGTGCACATAAATATATACATATATAGTTATATACATACAGCATGTATACTGTATACATACAAACATACATACCAATGAAAAACAAGACATTCTTTAAATGAACATTTACAAACTGCATTGTGGTATGGTCTTGTTCTTTATTTGTTAAATTGGTTTTGATCAGCTTCAGTCATAAGTTCTTTGGCTAATTAAACGAAAGGGAAATACATGGTGATAGATGATGTAAGCTATCGTAAATAGTATTTTAACAAATGAGTGCCATACCGTGGTCAAAATTCTGGCAGGGAGAAACGACACTTTGGCGTCTCCAACCACACCGAAATATAATATGTGGTAGTAGAAAACTTGAGTGCGACACTCAACTTTCAAGTGTCGAACTCACGTTTTCTACAACGTTTCTTCGCTACTGCCTTTTATCATTCATATTCTGAGGTATTTTTCCTAATTGATTAGCTTATGAAAATGTGTTGGGGTTGACAGTAATGACAGTCATGCATGCATGATAATGCCTGGATCTGTACACAGGATTATATATTTTGGGGCGGTGGGTGGAGAACTTCTGTCCTTACCAGAATTTTGACCTTGCTATGCACTGTCCGTGGAAGTACTGCGTGTGATAGGCTACATCACCTACATCGCATGCAGACCCCTTTTCAGCCAAAGAACTTACTCGAAACTAACCAAAACCACACAACCAAAGGAAACATGCCAACATAGCTATATGCTCGACTGTAGGCTGTAAAATGTTCATCGAAGGAAATGGCGGTGTCTAACAGGATGAAAACTGAGTTTTATTGACATTAAACAATTCTCTGTGATTGAACTTAGAAAAAAAAATAGACTTAAGCAAAAAAAAAAAAAAACATTTGAAACAAATTTAAGAATACAAAATTCACGTTCACAGGATCAAATAATTCACTTGACCGTGTGAATAACACCAGAAGGAATTTTTTCAAATTTAAAACGGGATTTAATTTTCAATGCGGAACTGTTGAACTTTGTACGGAGTAATCTGTGTCATATTTCTCAAAATTTGACTCTCTGTGTGACCTCATGACCAAGGGTGAAATTGATGATCTACAATACATCATTATTTTCTGAGTGCTTTAATTATATCTTAAACAAATACACTGATTTATAAGACAATGCATAATTGTTTCTACTCTTTTCTTTTTTTTTTATTCCTGTTAGATTTACAAACTTTTAAATACTTTGTCCAATTTCAGACAACACATTCCACATGTCTGTGACAAGGCAAAGTCACCATCGTCAGAAACGTACTGAAAGTGTTATGGCAGGTATGTCTACTTTAATAACATCTTTTTGAGTTTATCAACAGAATTGTTTCTTATTGCCTCTGGAAAACATCTTAACCTGTTAATTTTTGCACTACATTGAGCCTCAATGTTGTTTCCCTGGAGGTTACTTGGCTGCTTGTAACCGCCTGCTTGAAAACCCCTACTGCGCCTTCAGAGTGCAGCCCTTCTCTATAAAAGCGAGAGCACGAACGCTTTCACCATTCATTTTGCTTCAGAGGTTGTCTTGCGTCACCTCGCTTCCCGTTTCCCGATCTTTCATTTGGAATTTGGATTCTCCACTGAACCATGGATGCTGCTCCTGAAACCGCCGCTTCTAAAGCCGCTCTCTCTCATGGTACTGCTCGCGCTTTCGTCTCAAACCCCTTCCTCGGTGACCAATGGCTATCGGCGCTCGACCTCGCCACCCCTCCTGACAGAATGACCACGCTTTCGGATCCCAACTTAGATGATTCTCCTCTCCAAGCCAGACTGCAGACTCCACGTCAGGATGTCCCGGACCTATCTACAATGGAAGAAGAGCTCCGAACTGTAAAATAATCCTATCGTCCAGCTAAGAAAAACTTTCGTCGGGCCTCTGCATCACTTCATGCACCGCCTTCTCCCAATTCCACAATGGGCCTTTCGTGCAATTCGTCTCGAAGACGCCGAACCGTGACTCGCAGTGAAGTCGACTTGCTTGCCAAACAGCCATCCGAAAGCACAACGATGGGAACCCAATGCTAACCCCATCTTGCACCTCTTCTGTACGCTGAGCCCACACTCACGATTGAGTCGCCTCTACCACCAGCCAGGACAGCCGAAAGTGCTCCTCAGAGCTTTTGCCTCGTATGGCCAAGAAACTCAAACCGTCACACGTCGCCTAGCAGCCGCTGCAACTCCAGCCGGGAAGGAACCAAACCCTCCTGTCCCAACGCCACCTCCTCTTTCGTCTCTTTCGTCTTCACGGACAAAAACAACGACGACCCGACAATTCCATTAGCAGCGTTATTCAAGAGTGTTGAAGACACAGTGCCCGACTGCTTCCTCTACAAGCCGACACAGTCAGCCGATGCGCCCGTCATTAACAGAGGTCTGAAAACAGGTTTCGGTTTCACTTTGTGAGACCACGATTCCAAACCTAGCAGTCTGCTGGGCCAATCAACAACCCTTCTAACCTGCCTACTCTGTAATGAAGGCTACTTACTTGGCAAGGGAGAGCCCTTGGAACTGAACAAAGAACCACCGGCACCACGAGCAGGACATGAGACAAGCTTCTTTCGCTCTTTCGGCGACGGCGCAACAAATCATCGCAATTTCGACACCTACCCAGAATGCGAATTTATAAATTTTTAGGAACCGAAGTAAAATGGACTTCGTCACGGCCCTCTCCATACCAAAGAAAGCTGAAATTCCAACCCATGTGCTCTGGGAAAATGACAAATGCCTACGCATAAGACTTCGTGCTGACTCACAAGCAGACGTTTTGAACACGGCAGTCAATGCCTTATGTGAGAAGCTTTTCGGCCGACGCCAGCCCCGAAGAGATCCGGAACCTTTCGTCCTTCATATCACAACGCTTTCAGAATGCTAGTTTTGCCACATACCATTCCTTAAAGTGGGCAACGAGGACACTCTTCAACAACACATTTCTACGAAGGGAAGTTGCATTGAATACAACAAACAACTGCAATGATTGAACAAGAAAGACATCGTCTACGAAACCAACCAATCCATGAATCAGGTACACTTTTTCGAGGGCTAATCCCATCTCTCGCTCCACATCTGGACATTTCCCGAAAGCCGAAGCTGCAAAGACATAACCTACCTTTCAACCGACCTTTCATCAAAAACAAACCATCCAATGGTCGGCAGCCGGCAGGCAAATGGAACAAACCAAGAGACCCCCCCCCCACCAGAAAGTACAGGGTGTATCATTTAAAAAAAAGATTAAAAAAATTTCGTTCTTCAAAACTATTACAAATAAAAAATTTCTAAAACAACCACTTTGTAGGCTATCATCTAAACTTTTTTTAACCTCATTGTTTGATGCAAACGTCCATACCAAACGCCATCTAGCGGCAAAACTGAGAGTCATCAAAAATGGCTCCTCAACTTAACAACAGAACAGCACGTCAAGATAGTGTTGCCGGAAAGAAGAGTGTTGTCGTGACGCAACGAGCATTTCGACAGAATTTCCATGTCACGTGGCCTCCTTCAACAAGCGCTATACGCCAGATTGTTTCAAATTTTGCACACAGTGGTAATGTTCAGGATGCAACAAGAAGCATAATCGCAAAGCGCGCTCCAAACACAATGTTAAGCGAGCATGAAATGCAGTACAGAAGAGCCCTTCAAGATCCATTCGCAGGTTGTTAACAGAACTTGATATCACCTTAGGCTGTAATGTATCATGCCACTGGTTTATGCAAGGTGGAGCAACTCCCCATAAGGCTAACGATACCCTAAGATTGGTTGTTCACAAGATTGGAAAATGAGTGTTATCGAACAGTTCTGTTCAATGTCACAGCATTGGCTATGATTGGCCACCCCACTCACTGAACTTGAACCCATGCGACTTTTTCCTCTGGAGTTTTCTAAAGGACAAAGTGTTCCAGAAACGCGTGGCATCAGTGGAGGCATTGCAAGAGCATATTTGTACTGTCTTACAAGAAACAGATAGAGTAAGTAGGAAGGTGGCGCAAAATTTCAGCCTTTGTCTTCAACGCGTTATGCAGCCACGGGCAGGTCACAAGGAACACATCATTAGCATGGAAAAAAATTTTAATGATTGTCTACAATGTGGTTGCTTTAGAAAGTTTTTAGCTCTATAGTTTTGAAGAAATAAATTTTTTAAATCGTTTTTTTTTTAATGATACACCCTGTAGAAGTAATGAAAGCTCACTCAACCAAAACAAGCAAGGCCAGCCCTTTCGGACCGACCAAGCTCCACGTTCCCGCCCATCCAGCCAAAGAAGCCAACACGAGCGTGCATCCTCTCCGGACCGCCGCAGCTGCTATTCATCAGCAGGAGGCAGAAGTTCCTTTCGGAAAGGACAACAATGACGCCACTCAGCCCTCCTGTTTTCCAGTTGGCGCAAGACTTCAACACTTTCAGCCAGCCTGGCAAAACCTAACCCAAAACTCTGAAATCTTTTCAGTCATCAAACATGGATTTCGACCGACTTTTCTCTCAAGATCCCAGCTGGCGCCATCCCCACCATGGGACTTTCCACCACCAGTATCCAAAAGTCTTTCGTCCCAAATAATACAACGTCTATCAAAAAAGGCCATCGAAGTATGCCGCAACCCAAGATCAAGATTTTACAGTACTATTTTCAACCGCCCAAAGAAAACCGGAGGCCTCCAACTAATTTTCAACTTGAAACCACTCAACAAACTGATCGACAACGAACACTAAAAAATGGAAACGTTTGAATCAATCCGTCAATCTTTCAAGCAAAACGACTGGACGATCTCGATCGATCTAGAAGATGCTTACCTTCTCGTCCCGTTACACCTGGCAACAAGCCACTACTTTCGCTTCATCTACGACCGAAAAGTGTACGCATTCCGCTGCCTTCCTTTCGGACTGAACGCAGCGCCACGAATCTTCACACTGGTCCTAAAGCCAATTCTAGCGAGACTACATCAGCAACAAATCCAAGCAAATGCATACCTTGACGACTGGGCACTCAACAACCAAGACCCCTTTTGTCTGGAAGCCAATCGGGACCAAGCGATCAAGCTACCCAACCAACTCAGATTCGGAGTCAACCTAGCCAAGTCATGCCTAACCCCAGCTCAATCTTTCACCTTCCTAGGCACCTCATTCAATCTACAATCAGCAAGGAAATCACTCTCACCAAAACGAATGCAGGACCTTCTTCAACACATCCAACAATTCCGAAAACAAACCTCCCATTCACTCCGAGAATTGAACTCCCTCATCGGGAAAATGGACGCCATGGCAAACCTTGTTCCATACGAACGTTGGATAGTCAGACCATTCCACCACTACCGAATTGACAAATGATTCCTCTACCAAATCTACCCGACCAACAACGACCTTTGACAAGGTTTTTCCCCACGAAAGCCTGCTATAGTGGTCACACATAACGAACTTAGCGAAGATGGTGCCTCTACACGAGCCACCACCCAATCGGCTCCTCTTCACCGACGCTTCCAACGAGGGCTGGGGTGCTCACATAGACAACCTGCAAATCTCGGGCCTCCGGCCGACCAACAACAAAGACCACATCAACATTCTCAAACTTCGTGCAATCCTACTAGCCCTAATGCACTTCCAACCGCAAGTCCAAGGCTAAGTAATACAAGTCCAAGCCGACAACATGATGGCACTGACTTACATACGAAAAGGAGGTGGAACGAAATCTCCAACTGCACAAGCTTATTTCAGAAATTGTCAACTTTTGCATTCAAAACAGCGTCAGTCTGTTACCACTCTACATCCCAGGAAACCTGAATGTGATTGCAGACTCACTATCTCGCTGGAATCCACCAACAGGCGAATGGAACCTCAAGAAATCCATATCTTTTCAACATCTGGGGCACACCAATGATAGATCTATTCACCACGAAGCACAATGCCAGACTTCCCCATTACATCAGCCTGATCCCAAACGAAAAGACAACAGCAGTCGACACCCTGACGTTCCCATGGCAAAACCTTTATGCCTACCTGTTTCCACCATTCAAACTCCTCCCACATGTTAAAGAAAATAGAAGAATCTCAAGGACTCTTCCTCCTGATCGCACCTCTATGGCCATCAGCAGCATAGTTCCCCAACAGCATAGTTCCTCCTAAATCTGATAGTCACCATGCCAAGAAGTCTTAGCTACTATAGTCAAACTCCTCAAAACGGCTGGAATTCATCGATAGGAGGCCGAATGTATCGCCTCAAAAGCAACCGGGGACTCAACAAACTGATTGTATGACAGCCACTGGACTAAATGGATTTATTGGTGTATCACAAGGGAAATTAATCCAATCGATCCCCCTCTACCAGACCTTCTAAGATTCTTCAATGACCTTTTCAACATCGACAAACTCAAACGATTGACAATCCTCATCTACTGCTCGGCATCAAACTCAGTCTTCAAAGCAGCAAACAAAACCAAGTTTCTCGAAGACTACCGCATCTCAGCCTTACTCCGCTTTTTCGAAAATGAACGACCAACGACCAGATGAACAGTAACCGCCTGGAATCTATCATTAGTAGTTACAATCCCTGATGGAAGAACCGTGCGAACGAATGCAAGACAGCTCCCTCCATCTCATGACTCCGAAAACCGTCTTTCTTGTGACACCAGCAGCCAGTCTAAGCTGCAGTGAAATCCAAGCTTTATCTGCCGACCCAGCATATTGCATCTTCGGATCAAACTTCTCCTGGATAACCCTGTACCTCAGAGCAAACTTCCGTGCAAAAAAACAGAAACCATCGGAACCATCTAAACCGATAACCTTTCCGGCACTATCAAACATCCTTGGAAATGAACCTGAACGACTTCTATGAACGATTCGAGCATTTCGTTTCTACATAGCACGAACTCAACATGAAGACATACGATGAGGAAGGAACCAACTCTTCCTACCCATAGACTCACACTCTGGCGAAACCTTCGCAGTGATGGTAGCACGCTGGATTAAGAAGACCATCGAGGCAGCTTATGACAAACACGGCAGCATGAGCAGTAACATGAGAGCAACGGCACACGAAGTCCGAGCAATCTCCACAACCTGGGCCCACCACAATGCCACTTCAATAGAAGAAATACTAGCAGCAGCCGCTTGGCGAAACCCAACAACTTTTACCTCACACTACTTAAGGGACATGTCAAGAGAAGAGGAAGTACTCACACCGGCTGGTACCAATTGTCACAGCCAGGATCGTAGTCAAGCCCCCCCCCCCCCCTTAAGCACTCAGAACGAAGCAGAAGCAAGCTACCAACAAGGCAGAAGCAAACCAAACCAATGATGGAAGCAAGCCAACCCAATAGGGAAGCAAGACCCATCTTTAAAAATCAACGGTCTTTTTCAGGGGGACCAAATACCACGAAAGACACCAAAATTCCTGTTTCACCACTGCTCTGAGTAAAGTGCGAAGTTTTAAATAAAATTTTGGGGGGGGACAGCCTGCTTGAACCCAGGGCGCCCATCAAGGTGGTGGCCGCCACCGTATCTTTGACGAGGTCTCCTGTTAATGCAAAAATTAACAGGTTAAGATGTTTTCCAGAGGCAATAAGAAAGCCCATTTTGCCGTCCCCCATGTCTGGTCGGCTAAAAATGGTTTCTTTTGCCAAGGAAAACATACTTAACCAAACCCTCCCTACCTCCCCTCTCTAGTCACCGCCTGACACATTGAGAGGAAAATAAATGGTGAAAGCATTCACGCTCTCGCTTTTATACAAGATGGCTGCGCCATGCAGGTGCAGTAGGGGTTCACAAGCAGGCGGTTACAAGCAGCCGGTTACAAGCAGCCAAGAAACCTCCAGGGAAACAACATGGAGGATCAGTGGAGTGCAAAAACTAACAGGTTAAGTATGCTTTCCTTGGCAAAAGAAACCATTTTTAGCCGGCCAGACATGGGACCGGCAAAATGGGCTTTTTATTTTTATGGTTACTAGAGCTGAGAAGGACTCTAAAATACTCTGAATCTTTGCATGGAAAAATTCAAAATAATAATAAAATGAAATAAAACAAAAACGAAAACGTCATGATTACAATTATGTTTTAGTTTACTTTAATGTAATTTAATTTAATTTATATCATTAAACACGTACGGTTTTTTCTGTTGGTTTG
>JAHWFP010271346.1:18847-41218 GCA_023313725.1 Lithobius niger
TTGTTGGTTTGTGTGTTTGTTTGTATGCCTACTCCTCTGGAAGTAAGGCTCCTAAGAAGGTGAGAATAGCACCAAATGAAAGATTTTCCCTATCTTCAACATGAGATGCCATAGTTCTTTCGTTATCGCACCCATAAGTACAAATTTAATTAAGACTAGCAGATTTCCTCACTCAGCTTGCTCATTCAGCATCGTCTCACGGTGATCACGGAGATTTCTTGCTGCAGCTCATATGCCGCTGACAGTCATTCCCAGTTAAAGTTACCAGGCAAGTGATCGTAATGAATTACTGCGGGTTCCTCATTTTTCTGTTCTACCAAAACCGATCAAGCCAGTGTTCAGTCAATATAAGTAAGGAACCTGATCACCAGAAAATAGGCTAGAATCTTTACGTCAGTCACAAGCACTGACTCCGGACATTAACTGCACGAACATTTGGTTCATTTTCTACAGTTTGAGTAAAAATGAAACACGATAAATAATTTATTTTCTATAGAGCAGCGTCAAGTGACGTCATATTGGCTATGAGATACAATTTGGAGGTAATAGCTACAAGGTGCTCTAGATTAAAATGTAACGGAAAAACGGCACTTCTAGTCAAGGCAGTGCTTTGAGAGCGGATTTCTTAGGCTTAAAAGACCGTTGTTTTCTCCAACAACAAAAATTACGCGTTATAGGCTTAAGAAATCCAGTCTAATAGCATTGGCTTCAATAAGACGATCTTCCTTTCTCCCTCCAGTGCTCCTTGCAGCTAACCCAGTTACTGGCTCCACCATAGACTTATATACAATAATACTACGTCGTGTCACTGCCCTATAGCTAGTGGAAAATCTAATTCTTCCAATATATATTTATTTATTCGTAAAATGTACTCCCGTATACAAAATCCAGTGTACAGGTAGTCTGGCGTCAGTGAGTTATGACTGTAGTAAGGCTAACAAGGCCAGATTAGGCCATCTTCATATGCTGTGGTGGAAGTATATTTGCGTATATATTCAGAACTGCGACTGCCACAATTAAGTGATGCCAGAGTCTGACTGCATACTGACTTTCATAACTGGATGCTGTGACGGGAGTATGTTTACTTGTCTTCTTACCTGCAACTTCATTTCTTTTCATTTTTATTTTGAAGGATGATTAGCCATTTCTGTTGGCGGCAGTTCTAAGCGATGTGTGAGGTTCAGAATAAACGCAAAATGCAAGGCGTTTCGAAGCGAAAAAAAATTACATTTTAGAGTATTATTTTTCAACCAGGTAATAGAAAGGCATTTGTTTCTCTTCCAGATAATGGCAGGAATGGGATACCTTGTTAATCGATAACCAAAAATTTACCTTATCCCATTTTTCTAGCACACTAACAAAGATGCACATCCTCTGTAAGCGTGTGCCACCCGTTTTTTCTAAACTACATAGTGCTGCCGTGCTGCCATGTATGGTCGTATATCACCGAAATCTACTTTGGTGGTAGATTTTGGCAAAACGTTGACCAGTTCTTTCATTCTGTATCTGTTTTAATGTAACCTAACTATGCAAGCCAGATCCAGATCCTGTTAGTTTTTGGCATTAATTTATGAACTATTGAAAGTCGAGAGGATTGTAGCTGATAAATAGGTACTCTCTCGCATAAATTTTGATAAGATTAAGCTGCAAGAGTTGGTTGAAAATTCCAAGTAATAATTTTCAAGCAGAAACATTCTCATAACCCGTGTGTTGATGTGCCTATTAGAGTAGCATTCATTTCTTCTTTCCATTGAATTTCAACAGGACATCATTACAAAGAAAAGATATGTTGTTCTTACGTGGACAACTCGAAATTGTATGCAACAGGGAAAAACACTAAGATATTTTCAACATGTTTAAGTGAACGTGAACTGCAATTTAATTACATTAATGTCTTATTTTCAGATGGATGTTTTGCCCACATGACTGGTGTCGCCGTGGTTGCACTAGGCCAATACGTACGATTTTTCTTGGAACCCCTTTTAAGGGAATGAGATGGTTTAATTTTATGAATGTATTACACCCGCAAATAATTCATTAAAAGTGTAAAACCATTTTATAAACCCTTTTTTTGGAATAAATGTTAAATTCTGTTGTAAATGTTGTATTTGTCATTTACTCCTACTTTATTAATTTACAGTTTGAATATTGCTTGTCTCAACGGAATATGTATTTAATTCTGATAATTAATTAAACGTAGTCCTAGCGTAAACGATTGTTTAAGCAAGAAATGCTTGAGACACGCATTTCTCAGGTGTGTAAGGCGACTGAAAGTTAATTAAGTGGTTCTCAGGAAAGCACACGTGGGTTTCTTCTTAGCGCATGAAACGTTTTTTAAGCTAAAGCCTAAAATAAAATTTTTCGATCACGCATCAACGCTTTCACCAAATACTTACTTACGCAGATGACCATATCAGCCCTAGCTCCATTCACATATTTGCCTCAAATATTTGTCTCTAAGAGCCTTTTAGAGACACGTCATAACTAAAAACTTGGATCTAATTAAAGATTTTGTCCGGTGTGCACCATTTACACGCTAAACATGTCTTAATCATGCATTAAAACTTAGATGTTGTACTCCACAACAAAACATAAGATGCTGGAGTTGCTTTCTTTGGTAAACCCATCACCCACACCTGAAAATTCACAAATAAAAAGTAAAAAAAAAAAAACACACAGCACACCCGCATCAATTTTTTATGTATAACTCCTGAGAACCACGTAATTAGGTTTTAGCGGCCTAATAACCTCATAACGAAACAAAATACATCTGTCCGGCTGGAGTAGAGACCAGAACCACGCTAGATTGTGATGGGGCCTCTGGTCAGCAAGAAGATTGTTTTGGGTTCGAGTCCCGTTTGACAAAGATGTTTATCCAAAGATAACTAAGGTAGTGTTTATCATCACAAGGTTTGTTGTAAATAGAAATTTGTAGCTTTACCTTGTGATTTTTTTTTAAACTTGGTTATTTTGAGTTGTATACACCATTTACTTTTTTAAGCAGTATTAGCTCCAGTTGCTGCAGTTTGAAAGCCTTTGTTAAATACACTTAGGTAAAGGAGCTAAAACAATGTAATTTCAACGCTTTTGGGTCCTTTTGTACCAGGACGCATGCCAACACAAAAGGACATGGTAACTAACTTCAGTGATGCAATGCGAACTTCATGATTGAGCAAAGCGCACCTAAGATGTGAAGAGCTTAGCTCCCAAGCCAACAAGGAGCTAGATCGATTAGAATCTCCGACCTATGTACAGAAGGGACTTTTAAAAAAGCCCCCTTTGGGAGTAGGTCCCGGAGTGGAAAGGGCTGAAAGGAAATATATTTTCGCTTAGAATAGTATTAATACATTAAAATCCTGAAAATGACAATAATGGTTGGCTAACTGGATGAATTTTGCAAAAGATATTCACTGATGTGGTCTGCTGAAAAGATTTTACTGGATGATGAGTTAGAATTTCGTCGGACTTGGTCTTTCCCCACTAGTAACGCTGTGTAACAGTAAACAATTCAGTTGTGAATGTTATTGGAGCGAAGCGAGGCTGAAGGCCATTTGAACGAATAAGAGCCAGTAAGGTGTAACATGTAAACAATACTAACGCTAACGCTGAGCGTTAGTATTGTATACATGTTGCACCTTACTGGCTTTTATACGTTCAAATCATATTTCGGTGCTTTTATCCTTCAGGTTGAAGGCCAAACGGAGCTCCGTTTATGAATCCACTGCAATGCAACCATTGAATCTACATCACGTAAATCACCACTGCATCATTTCAAACCAGATTTTGTACAGTGATAGTGTTATACCCAGAGGTGGTTTTAGCACAGAAAATTTAAAATCAGACATGTTGTTGAGGAATAATGGAGGTGATAAAATACACAGGTAGCAAGTGCTGCTCACCTATTTGCTCACCAGTCGTTTCCAAGCACGAAAACCTGCCACTTTGCTAGTAAATGGCAAGATGGATGTAATGTGTGCTCAAATTTCTGCCAGCGTTAATTCTCAACTGGACAAATTTGATGTTTCCCAGCGAAAAATCTTCAAATTTGCGGGTGGTTATATATTCTGGATTTAAATATTGTCTGCAAGGCAATACTTATCCTCAAATGCAGGAATGTTCCCTACGATGAATTTTCTTCAGGTACGTACGTCATGAAATAAGGCTACTAAAAGTTAATTAAGTGTTTCTCAGGAGTGTAAGCATGAAACGTATTTTATGCATTGTCTAAAAAATTAAAAAAAAAAAACTCTAATCGCGCATCAGCACTTTCACCAAACATTTCTTGGAGCCGATGACCACATGAGCTCTTTGCTCCATTCACACGATTGCCCCGAAACCAATCTACTGGTCGTTCAGAGGCATGTCACAACTGAAAACTTGGATCAAAAGAATGACTTTTACCAAATGTGCAACTTTTGTAGTCTGATCCTGTCATTAAACCATAGATAGTGTACTCCACAACCAAATGTAAGCTTCTTATTTCGTTTTGTTTGGTAAAAAACAGCCATCCCTTGCATCTGAAAATTTACGAATAAGACGTAAAAAAAAACACACTGCCCGCTCACGTCAATTTTTTTTAATACCACTCCTGAGAGCCACTTAATTAAGTTGTAGTGGCCTTAGACCACGCGCCATGGCTGTTTGCTGTGACGTGCATATCACGTGACTGGGCTAGTCCAATCAGACGGCCAAACAGCCGTTGTTCTCGTTCGTCATTGGCTAACTCATGGTGACGTCACGGCAAACATCCATTGCGCATGGTTTAGTGTAGTTGAAAAATATGGAGAACGACCAGCCGTCTTGTCCTAACTGGGAAAATCCTTCCGTACTCCAACCAACTTCAGAAATTACACCCATAAAATTATTAGCAATAAGAATGAAAACCTAAGAAATCTAGTGAAAGTTTAAAAACTGGTTGTTTTTTTTAACTTGAGTGAGTCATGAGGTACCTACTTCTAGTGGACTATGGCAGTCTTTTCAAATGACGGGAATGTATTTCATTAACGGAATCTTTTTGTTTTTCTGATTACCTCCCATTTTGTTAGAGATTAAAATGCGATGATAAAATGTTATTGTTTTGGCTGAATTACGTTGAAATAGATTGTTAGCTATGACGAAACAATAATATTTAAATTTCCTCTTTTTTTTATGAGATATAAATGTGATTCAAATCTAAATGGCTTAAGTCTGTTGTTATGTCGACCGATTGCTCTGGAGAAATCTCCCAATGTCAGTTCCTACATTAATTTTGTGTCAAATAAAATATTCAGGTTCCCAAAAATCAAAAAGTTTAAAACTCTGATTTAAAAAATGTGAACAGAAGAACGATATAAAACATGCCTCACTGCGCAAGTAGTAGAATACAAGCAGTTAAGAGAACCCGTCTTCAAATTTCACAATGCAATTCGAGAAGTTAATATTTGTTGGCAGCTAAGTTAACCACGAACGAAATGCCAGTTATTTTTTTAATGTCACGTGGTTGCTGTAGTAGCTGCAGAACCTAATGCGATAAGATGATTGTGCATATGTACATTTCAATGAATTTTTTTCTAAAAATACATTTACCTTAATTTAGTTTAATAACACGTTTTGAGAACATTACAATTTACAGCTTTAGGAGGTTAGTTCACTCCACTTAAAATGAAAAGACGTCGATTACTCATTTTGTGCTTCGGTTTTCTTGCGGGAGCTTTATTTGGTAAGTATGGTAATCATCGTACTAAAGTTTGTCGTTTACATGACTGTGGTGGATGTGTCATGACAACAGCTGTTTCACATGCATCTACTAAGAATTTTCTCTACCATTTCTGCTGGTTCGCTGTCAAAATGTCCTGTAATTTTATGCAAACAATTTTTAGTGAATTTAATCTACGTTCTTATTCTACAAAATTAAAATTTCACAGAGGCTATACAAACCTTTGGTCCAGCATTCTCCTACTCTCAGATCTTATGGCTGGCCTACGATACCAGAAATTGGAAACGGTAAATTTAGACTCCACTTGCACTGCAGAGTAGCCTCATACAGGCCCCCTAGGTAGCCTTACTGAGAAATAAAATAAGAAAATGCCAGAAATTTGAAATACTATTCACGGGCACGCACAGCTGAAATACCGTATTCGACTTTTCGACAAAAAAAAATTTAATAATTGTGTTGGGCATTAGTTTCCTTACATAAGTTAGGCCGCTAAAAATTAATTAAGTGGTTCTTAGGAGTGGTAGTAAAAAAATAAACGCGAGCGGGCGGTGGTTTTTTTTAAGTTTTATTCGTGATTTTTCATTTTGTTTCATTTTTCATTTTTTTACCAAACAAAACAAAATCAGTAGCTCACATTTTGTTGTGGAGTACGATATCTACGTTTTAATAGCATGATCAGCAAGCAAAAGTTGCACATTTGATCAAAGTCATTCTTTAGATCCAAGTTTTTAGTTGTGACAGGCCTCTGAATGTCTCTTAGATTTGTTTCGAGGCAATCACGTGAATGGAGCGAAGAGTTGATGTGGTGATTGGCTACAAGAAATGTTTGGTGAAGTGCTTATGCGTCATAGGAATTTTTTTTTAGACAATGTCATAAAAAACGTTTCATGCACTACGAAAAAAAATATGCAGGCGCTCCTGAGAAGCACTTCATTAACTTTTAGCGGCCTTACGTGAAGCAAATTAATGCTTACTTAGAATAGACGAGGAAGTTAAATTTCGAACTCTTTTAGCATAAATAAATAATTTTAAAAATACAGAATAAAATTTATTGTGTTTGAGTATGCTATTATATTGCGGCTTTTACATTATTTTCTTGATTTTGGTAAGAAACATTGCACATGGTGTATTTTGAGCAGAGGTTTTCTTTCTATGTTGCAATCCACCAGTTGGCTTCTTAAAATTATAATCATAATAACACACGTCCAGAAGGCAAACAAATTGGGGTTGGTATTCAAACTTAAGTTGAGTTCAAATTTTCTACTTTTTTTCCCGCAATTTGTGTACTTTATAAACCCGTATTTGAAGCATCAACTTAAGGATGGCATTCAGTTAGGTTTTGAATTCTTATCGTAAGCCTTCTACTTTACTGAGGACTAAATAGGCCAATGCCTCATTGGCATCTCACCGTCCAGGCCGCCCTGGGGGAACAACCTCAGTTTTTTCCTTTCATTATTTTAGAATTTGCTTTCTGGATCCTTTCAAATTCATGCAATTTTTCTAGTTCAATAAACAGTACCTGGTGTATTCTGATGTGTTTTAATTCTTTCTATTAGTATGCAAATCAGTTCTGGATCAGAGGGCATACGTAAAACAGCTTTCTTCCGACTTAATACTAACTGACAGCCGTTCAATGATGCGTAAAATAATGTCCGACAGTCGTTACGATTCGGAAGGTCTGTCTGACGCATTTGACGTTACCTCTGCTACGAATGATGAAACTGATCCTCTCTATGCAATGCTACCAACACCTATAATGAACATCGGACCAACATACATATCCATAGAAACTTATGGTGGAGGAGTTAAAAAGAATTCTGGAGTAGGAGCACGTGAAGAATTTGACATAGAAATTCGCGATGAAGCAATTGATGTACCTTCTGATGAAGATAGCCTTCTAGGTAAGGAAAATGTACGAAATTATAAATGGACTGTTAGGTAAACAAACTTCATTTAATCATTCCTATAAATTATACCGATTCGAAGTCTTGTAGAATTGGTGGTAGTTTAAGCTAATACGACTGTTGTTTTCCCTAGTTTTAATTTTTTTTAATCTTGTCCTGACCGTCACATCAATGACCCGTTTTAAGTGAATATTGCCGAGAATCAGATATAATAACTAGGAAACAGGATTTGGGCCTATTGTAGGCGGAGAAAACAGACCTTTTATTCCAAATTTATATTTAGTGTTCATTTTAATGACTGTACCGTATTTGTTAATGCTCCGTAAGAATCTACGAGAAATGCTCATTCGGCCAAGTTTGGGCTTTTTTGCCTTTTGGTGTGACGTACTGCTGTTATTTGCAGGCCTTTGTCCTATTTTAGCTTTTGTTTTCAAATAGGCCAAAGCTATGTATCATGTTTATTTTAATAGGCTTTCGTTTGCTCCAGCATTTAATGTCTGTTTAGCTATTTGTAGCTTCTTTTAACATCCGACACTAAAGATGTGAGCCATCGCCGCCGACTAAAAATAAAATGCATGTTTGTCACGGCTGGTTGGGTTGCCGCCGCTAATAAATCTATGTTTACAACAATAATTACTGCTGCGCAAAGTACCTTCCCTAGATTACAAATGGTAATAATTAATCATTTAACTGTACGACAAACAATCATCAGAACGATAGTTTTTAACAATAATCAAAAGTTCCAGCAGATTGGCTATGCTACTGCTGGTCTAATGCTTGACAACGTCACCAACGAAAATATTGAGGCGCACACCTCTATCACGCACGGCGATAGCGATCTTAAATATTAAAATGTATCAGTAACAATCACACTATTGTATGTCTAAAAGTGTTAGCTATCTAAGCCTATAAGCCTAATTTGTAGCGTTTAGGCCTAATTTTTAGTTGCCATTTTTATTTCGTAAGTAGCAGCTGCCTATTCATTAAGGCACAACGGTATCGAGACTACACGTTGCTGTGGCAGTGAGGAATCTTCAAACTATCAGACGCAGACATGTTGTAGTTTATTGCTATGGTTTAAATACGTCGTCTGCTATATAGTTGCGTTTTATATGTATCGCTTCGACGTGATACGACGATTTAGGTTTCATATTCGGGATTCCCGTCGCTAGTGTAAATGTCAGTTTCGTCACCATGCTGAAGGTAATCCTTCCAAGCATTCTTTTTTCAAATGATGCTAAGGTGAATCGTTAACGGAATCTTTTTGTTTTTATGGTTGCGATGTTTCATTAGTGGTAAAATGCAGACAATCAAATGTTATTATTTCAATGATTGTCACCTAAATCGTCGTATATGAATATGAAACCTAAATCGTCATATCACGGCGAAGCGATACATATAAAACGCAACTACACAGCAGACGACGTATTTACACCATAGCACGAAACAACAACCTGCCTGCGTCTAATACTTTGAAGATGCCTTGCTGCCACAGCAACGTGTAATCTCTATACTGTGGTGCATTAATGAATAGGCAGCCGTTACTTACGAAATAAAAATGGCAACTAAAAATTAGACCTAAAAGTTAAAAATTAGACCTATAGGCTTAAGTAGCTAACGCTTTTTGACGTACAATATTGTGATTGTTACTGATAGATTATAATATTTAAGATCGCTATCGCCGTGCGTGATAGAGGTGTGCGCCTCGATATTTTCGTTGGTGGCGTTGTCAAGTATTAGACCAGCGGCAGCACAGCCAACCTGCTGGAACTTTTGATTATTGTTAAAAACTATCGCTCTGATGATTGTTTGCCAAAAAGGTTATCAGCTAGAAAGAAGCAACCGAAATTTAATTTGCCTTGTTTTTTAAAGTTCACTTTACTACCATCAGCATGATGGTATACGCTTCGTCGAAATTCCTTTACAATGGTGAATGTAAAAAATAAATTCGAAAATTTGTAATTTCTTTCTTAATAATTATTCGATGTACAGCAAATTTTGGTTCGGCAATACTTTTTTGGGGGTACAAAGTGATGTACCAAATTTCATCCCAATCCGGCCTTTCGGTTGGGCTCCACCCAGAATACAAACATGCAACCAACCAACAGACCAACCAACCAACATTTCGCAGTTTGGTGTCCGTTATGGGCTACGCTTCGCTTGCTTCGTTCGCTCGCTATGCCAATACTAATAATATTAATAATAATAATAATAATAATACCAAGTTTACACAAATACACAAATGTATTAGGATGGAAGAAAAAGAACCAGGAACCCAGCCACCTAAATTACACCATAAGATAGTCGTACAGCAATGGCATTGCCACATTACAATAACAAAAAGCAGAAAGTTAAAAAGCACTTTAGTAATTAAAAACACATACAGAGTAGCCATCAAGTGCTGGTGAAACAACGAAATCACGACGTTTTGGTTCCAAGGTCGGAACCGTTTTCAGGTGAAGGGTTTAAAATATGTCAAACAACTTAAAAATAAAAATAAAAATTAATAAAATAACAGCAGAGCAGGGCCATGGAAATAAAACTCACAAGTCTTAAGGATGCAAGGTTCCATGCTAAAAAACTAAAACCAAATAAAATAAAATAAAAGTCAGCACAATTCAAATGAATGTGCCAACAGTCAACACCTAACTCACCCAAGTCTGCAGGTCGAATGAGAGAGGATTCGGTCGGCTATGCTTTAAATAGTGGGTCCCTGGATTTTGATTGGTGGAAATGTGTTGATGCCTGCGTCATTGCATCACTTAATGTAGTCTTGTAGGTGATTGGCTGTAGGTATTAAGTGATTATGAACAGGTGGTTTGGTTAAATGAATACAAAGTGTTTCCAAGTTTTCACGTGTTTTGGTGTGAGGAATTTGAAATAAAATGTTTGTTGGCGAAATTTCAGGTTCATGCCCTGTTTTTTGAAGCGTTGGACCAGTGAGTTTTCTTGTTTCAGTAATTTAAAGTTTGATTTGTGGGAACTAAGTCGTTTACATATTTCCTGTTTACTTTGGCCTACATAGGTGGCTGTGCATCCAGAATGGGCACAAGGTATGCTATGAATGGTGTCTTCTGTAAATCTGGCAGGAATATTGTAGTACTGGTATTGGGAGGGGAGGGGGGGAAGCTGAAGTTGGTTGTGAAGAGCGCGGCTAATTTTACTAACAAGGCGCACATTATCAGTGTATAACTTCTTGCAAAGTGGTTCAGTAACTCCTCTTATGTAAGGCGCAACAAGAAATCCGGTTTTATGTTGTTGTTTCCGAGAGGTGGAGAGCCAATTAAAGTTATTATATTTACTGATAGTGGGTAACGGAAACCCATTGCTAAGGTACTTATGGAAGATGTACTTGAATTCTTCAAGCAAAACAAGTTTATTGGTGGAATGGGCAAAAATTCGGCGCAGCTCGTTTTTTAGCCCAGCTACTAGATAAATTGGGTCAGTGTATGATTGAAAGTTATTAGTCCTGGTTGTTTGAGTAGGCTTACGAAAATGGACAGTTTCAACTCTATTGTGGCTATTCGTAAAGATTGTTATATCAAGAAAAGCAATTTTATTATTGTCAGGTGCCTCCATTGTAAACTGTAGGGAATGATGATAGCTATTTAAAAATTTAAAAATGTCGTTACGAATGCCGGTTGGAAAGAGTGGTAAGGAGTCATCAATAAAATGTTTATAGTAAGCAATTTGAGTAAACTGGCTGACCAGTAAGTTATCAACCTCATTCATAACAATATCGCACAAGAAAGTAGAGATAGGACAACCCATAGGAACGCCATTATGCTGGAGAAAAAAAATTCCAATGCACTGCAGGAAAGTAGTATCGAAAATAAGTTCAACCGCCTCAAGAAAGATAGGAATGTCCCAAGTTAATTTGTCAAGTGGAGTGGAGTCGTTTTGGAGTTTTTTCTTTAAAGTGTTGAGAATAAGTTCACGATCCAAGGAGGTAAACATTGCTTTCACGTCAAAAGAAGTCCAGCTATAGCCAGCAGAGACAAGAGTGCCTGTAAGATCCTTAATGACAGCTAACGAGTTAGGGACAGTATGTTGGCCTACAGCTAAAAGTTTAAGTGTTGGGGCCACTATTTTGACTAGTGCCAAATTTGGGGCATTTTTGCCGCTAGTTATTAATCGTAAAGGGTGATTATCTTTGTGGGTTTTGATTTTTGGAAACACTAAAGGGGTAGGTGGCGCTAAAGCTTATAATTGTTAAGAACGGTTGTTGCCAGTTTACCAAGTTTAATAAGTTTTTTGAAGAACTTTTTTATGAGGGCGGAAAATTTAGAGGTAGGGTTGTGATCTAGTTTGCTGTAGAGATCAGTGTTGTTTAATTCCTGTAGGATTCATGAATGTCATTATGAAGGCAGATGTCTGTGGAGTTACTCTTATCAGACTGCAAAATGCGGATATCCGGTTTTTTTTTATAAATTGCCGGATTTGTGATACTTGAGCAAGTGTGAAGTTATTGCAACTGTTAATTTTCAAGTTTGCCCTAAGTGATTGCAGAGCAAGTGAACGGATTTCGTACCTGTGGGGGCACCTGATAGTGCCTGCTTCCAGTTTAGCAATAAACTGAGGAATTAAAGTTTTAATATTAGGTGTAGGTACAAACTTAGGGTCCAGAGACAAAATATATTGGAGGGGGGAACAACAACATAAAACCGGACTTCTTGTTGCACCTTACATAAGGGGAGTTACTGAACCACTTCGCAAGAAGTTATACACTGATAATGTGCGCCTTGTTAGTAAAAGTAGCGCGCTCTTCACAACCAACTTCAGCCTCCCCCCCCCCCTCCCCTCCCAATACCAGTACTACAATATTCCTGCCAGATTTACAAAAGACACCATTTATAGCATACCTTGTGCCCATTCTGGATACACAGCCACCTATGTAGGCCAAAGTAAACAGGAAATATGTAAACGACTTAGTTCCCACAAATCAAACTTTAAATTACTGAAACAAGAAAACTCACTGGTCCAACACTTTCAAAAAACAGGGCATGAAACTGAAATTTCGCAAACAAAAATTTTATTTCAAATTCCTCACACCAAAACACGTGAAAACTTGGAAACACTTTGTATTCATTTAACCAAACCACCTGTTCACAATCACTTAATACCTACAGCCAATCACCTACAAGACTACATTAAGTGATGCAATGACGCAGGCATCAACACATTTCTACCAATCAAAATCCAGGGACCCACTATTTAAAGCATAGCCGACCGAATCCTCTGTCATTCGACCTGCAGACTTGGATGAGTTAGGTGGACTGTTGGCACATTCATTTGAATTGTGCTGACTTTTATTTTATTTTATTTGGTTTTAGTTTTTTAGCATGGAACCTTGCATCCTTAAGACTTGTGAGTTTTATTTCCATGACCCTGCTCTGCTGTTATTTTATTAATTTTTATTTTTATTTTTAAGTTGTTTGACATGTTTTAAACCCTCCACCTGAAAACGGTTCCGACCTTGGAACCGAAACGTCGTGATTTCGTTGTTTCACCAGCACTTGATGGCTACTCTGTATGTGTTTTTACATTACAATAAATCGACAAACAATATAACTCTCCTAGACGACTATCAGAAGTCACGTCAGAAAAAAAAAAAATCACAAATATTTACATTTATCTGCAGCACTATGCTTAGCTAGCCTACTTTTAAAAAGTACTAAAGTATCGGACCCGACTATCTCAGGTGGGAGTTTATTCCCAGTGCACAACAAGAAAAAGTGATGCCTGCAGTGCAAAGAGGCCTTCTTCCAGTCGAGACTCCATTGATGGCCACGAGTGCGCATGTTATGCTTCGTGGCAATCAAAGGCGGTCCTTTGCTATGTTGAGCCCTACAACGGTTGCTACGTTAATCCGACCCCAAGTGCTCTTTAGTCAAGTCTAGGAAGCCGGAACAATCATTAACTCAAAAAAAAAGAGTAAAAGGGTTTTAGTGAGCGTTAACTGCACCCGGTCATCTGCCTGACGCAGCCCTAAAGCCTAAAGGCTTAAAGGTCTATTAAATTATGGCAATTCTGACACCAAAAGATCCATGATAAAACCAATACAACAATTTATACCACACGCTTATGGTTCTCGTCGTAGATTCCAAACAATGCACTATTGTTACAGTGCTACTGTTGGCAGAACCCACTAGTGAGTTCTGGCAGAACTGTCTAATGGTTTCTGCCATCAATATAGTAAGGAAATTTTGCAGCAAGGAATAGTTTTGTTGTTGTCTGAAAGTAGGGTAAAATGCGATATTAAGTGACCTATATACCCCCACTTCCTGTCACCTGATCAAAATGGGGTAATGATGCACTTCCATTCACCTGATGAAAAGTGGGGTGGGGGCAATCACTTCCGGTTTTCGTCGAACTGGAGGGGGGTGGAAAAGTGTCTTTTAAAACCCTTTTTTTGTTTTTTTATCGTATTCGTCAAGATGGCAAACGGTGGAAAAGTGCCTTTTACTACTTTTCATACGTTTTCGTTGATCTGGAGGAGTGGTGCTACCTCATATTACGTCACTTCCGGTGGGGGTAATGGGAGTAATGTAGGGGTAATGACGTAACTTCCAGTCACGTGGGGCTAGGTTAGGTTGCTACCTTTTAATTCGTTTTCGTCGATCTGGAGGAGGGTGGGGAAAGTGCAGGATGTCAATCTGGAAGAGGCCGGGAAAGCACCTTATAAAACCTTTTTATTCGTTTCCGTAGATCTGAAGGAGGGTGAGAAAGTGCTTTTTGCTACCTTTATTTGTAAATTTTTTCCGCATATTGTTTAGACTCACCTAAGGAAGGAAGGGAATTGTGGGGATGTGAAAAATTGTTTTCTTTATATAATAAAAGGAACGAAAAGTTTTCTTTCGAGAAAAAGAAATTGAATTCAAAATTTATCGTTACATGTACGTATTGTGGGAATATCTACGCAACTCGACAAGATTTGATCCATCATCTTCCCAACCATCGATCCGATTTACGACCAGAGTGTTTACTCTTCGAAAACGTGTTGAAAGATATTGAAGGTGAAGTAAGTTGCAAGCTGGTGCATAATGATACGCATCGAATTTATTTCCGCAAAATTGAATATCTCGATTCGTCCCTAGTGCTCAATTTACTGTAATGTCCGCTCAAATTTCTTATTACGACTTGCTTGGATCAACTGACCAATTGTAAATTTCAACTGTGCTTAGAAGCAGATTTTAGCAGGGATTCCAACACAGTGCGGGCCTATTTATTGTACCTCTATACAGCTATTTAAAACGAATCTGACGTGTCGGAAATGTTGGAAAATGCTTGCAAAAAAATACAAGTCTGTCGGAACTTTCGATGAAAAAGGTAGTGGTTCATTCTTTTTGAAAGTTTGGGGTATAACCGTAAGAGTGGCAAAATAGATCTTTTTCGCCCTAGTACTTTCTTACCCTTGCCTAGTGCATTACGCAAGAAAAGCAAAGTTATAGTGAATGTGGAAAATTCTGACGAAAAGTGCTTTCTGTATTCACTATTAGCTGCTAAAATGAAGTGCTACGAAACTGAGGTTAAATATTACGAACCATTTTTGAATACCGTAGACCATTCCATGTTGACGTTCCCCATGAGTCTACTACAAATTGATTACTTCAAACGAGTCAACAATTTGTCCATTAACGTAATGTCTTACAAGGGATCGATAGGGTAACACCCAGTGAAAGTGAACAAAAACATGGAAGGAGAAGTAATTGACCTGTTACTAATAGCTGACGAAAAAAGAAATACTCATTACTGCGCCATCCTCGATATTGATAGGGTACTCCGATTTCGAGGTGTTGGAACTAACAGGAAATTTTACTGCCGTAACTGTTTCGTGGCCTTTGGTAAAGAACAATTCATGATGGAGCACACCAGTAAATGTGTGAGATTGAATAGGGCGCAAGTACTCACTTTCCTACCACCCGGCAATAACATGTTAAAATTCCTCCACTATGATAGATGCAATTCTCATCCTTGGGTAATTTATGCAGACTTCGAATGTTTGCTCAGACCCGTGCAAACTAGTACCACCGATCCATCCTCAAGTTCGTCAACTGAAGTCAGTTTGCATTCGCCTACTAGGTTTGGCTACGTTGTTGTTGGTCCAGAAAATGAAATCATGAGTCAACAATTCTACCTCGGCGAGGACGCAGTGGATAAGTTTTACGAATGTATGAATAGCGAAATTCGAAAGTTTGCTATGACTATCGCACGACCAAAACATCTGATGATGACTGCCGATGATGAAATTTGGTTCTCGAAAACCGATACTTGTTACTACTGCAACATAGTCATCATCTTGGATAAAGTGAGAGATCACTGCCACTTCACGTGAAAGTTCAGAGGTGCTTCTCACGTAAAATGCAATCTGGAGGCTAGGAGAATAAATACTATCCCGGTTGTCTTCCATAACTTGGAAGGCTACGATATGCATCTACTGATTTCTGCGACAGAAAACTTCCGTTCGGGACTAGACGTTCTAGGTAGAAACACTGAGCGTTTCATGAGTATGACCATTACGTGGTACTTTTCCACGGTGGAAAGGACCTTTCGGTAAAGTTGCGGTTTTTAGACAGTTATAGTTTCCTATCTTCCTCGCTCAAAACTTTGGCTAAAAACAACAAGAAAGATCGACCCTTCCCTATCTTAAAAAGTGCTCTCGATTCAGTAGACTGGTTCGCGCCAGAAGCGAAAAAGGAAGAAATCTTAGATTTATTGACGCAAAAAGGCCACTACGCGTACGAGTACGTACAGTCTATGGATGCGTTTGAAGACCAAGAATTACCTAGAAGTATCTCTACGAGACGAAGGCATTACCGACACATAGTACGATCACGCAACGTCAGTTTGGAAGTTACTGAAGGAGAAGGTTTTTAAAAATTATCATCTCGTATATCAGATGATCGACGTGTATCTTCTAGCCAACATTTTTCAGACTTTCAGGGAAACTTGCTCGGTCAATGACAGCATAGATCCTTGCTACTACGGATCCACACCAGGGTTTAGTTAAGCAGCCGCATTGAAAAAAAACAAAACCGAACTAGAACACATGGAAGAAAGCATAACTTTATAACATCCGGTATCAGGGGTGGAACAACTTTTGTATCGAAAAGGCACTCAATCGCCAATAACAAATACCTACCACAAACCTACGACGAGAATCTACCTAGTCTGTAACTAGTAGATTTGGAAGTCAACAACTTATGCGGGCTAGCCATGACGGAATGCCTTCCCTACGATCGATTTAGCTGGCTTACGAGGAAAAAACTTCTCGAATTTCGCTTGGCATCAGTCGAAAAAGATTCGGAATACGGCTAGGCCTATATATTGGAAGTGGACTTGGACTATCCGCCCGAGCTACACGATGATCACAACGATTATCCGTTAGCGCCAGAAAAGTTTAAAATAATGCTAAAACTCGTGTCTCCCTTTATGAAAGAAATGGCAGGAAACAAGAACATTGTTTCTACTTCCAAACTGACGACAAACCTACTCCCGAAGAAAAACTACGTAGTTCATTACAGGAATTTACAATTCTACTTAAGCACGGTTTAATTTAGAAAGGCATCCGCAGAATTCCAAAATTTCGTCAGAAGCAATGGCTAAAATCCTACATAGAATTTAACACCAAGAGGCATCAAATAGGTACGACGACGTTCGAAAAAGACTTTTTCAAATTGAAAAATAATTTGGTATTCGGAAAAACGATGGAAAACAAATCGGAGTGTTTATCCATTAAAGTGACCACCAATCCAAAAAATCAATCAATCCAAAATCAATCAAAAATCCTCAACGAAAATCTTGCACAGGTAAACTTGAAGCTTCATAACGTCAAGTGCGACTTACCGACTTACTCCAGTTTCTGCATCCTCGAACTTTCCAAACTTACGATGTACGAATTTCACTACGAGTTCATGCGTCCAAAACACGGAGACCGCGCGCGTCTACTTTTCACAGACACCGAACAGTCTTTTCTACGAGGTAGAGACTAACGATTTTTACCTGTATATGGAAATTGAGCTAGACAGATTCGACACCAGCAATTATGATCCGTTGCATCCTCTATACAGCGTTAAAAACAATCAAGTCCTGGGGAAAATGACAGATGAGACGGCCGGCATGCCGGTAAAAGAATTAGTAGGTTTGAAAGCAAAAATGTACTCGTTTTTAGTCGAGGAAGATAGCATTAGAAAGGCTAAAGGGATTAGTAAAGCTTTTATCCAAAAAAGTCTCTGCCACGAAGACTGCAAAAGAGCGCTATTTTCGAAAACATCGTCGAAAGCCACGTGTAAGAGCATTCAAAGTAAGGATCATCAGCTCGCCACGGTTGAAATTTCAAAATCATGCGTATCTCTCTACGATGATAAGAAATTCTTGTTGGACGATGGAATACATACTTTAGCGCACGGTCACTACAGAACCGGCATACCACACTATTTTGTAGACGACATAATCGATCCGATGGAGGATGAAGCTGAAGAGCGGGCTTCTCTGGTGAAAGATGAGGAGGAAGAAGCATGGATCTGTGAAAAATGGCCACCGCTTTTGCTAAGAAACTGTCGAGCAGAGAATAGCTAGGCTGGAGAAAATGGCCGCTGGTAAAAGAAGAAGAAAATTGATTAATAAAATTGATAATGGGTCTAAAAAAATGCGGGAAAAAATACCGTACCGAATCAGTACGCTTTTTTTTCCGCAGTTTTTTAGACCCACAAAGGGTTGTACGGACATCACATCTATTTAGACCTATATAACGGTAGGAAGTGGGGATTCAAAAGTTGCCAATGTTATCGGTCCAACTATTAAATTTTGAATCGTATCCCTTCCACTTGAGTAGAGCATTTTTTCGTCTTTTCCTTTCTTCTTACGTAGTACTTTTTCTACTAAAAACAAGTCCGGAACTGAAGTTTTTTTGAATTTCCTGTTCATAGAAGCCCCAGAGAATGGCTTCGCCCAATTCGTCTTTTAAAAGATAAGTTACCGGATCAGTTTTTTGCACTTTGCGAATTGTGAAAACTTCATTAGTACAATTTTGGAGATACCCTTCATCGAAAATTTTTTTGACTTTAAAAATTCTGACTTTATCTGCTACGATAAACTTTGGTTTTTCAGACGGTCCTTTAGGTTTAGCTTGTCTCAGCAACGGTTCGTGCCACCTGGTTCTTTCCCTCGGTTTCAACTTCGTAGTAGAATGGACGGTGTCGTTGTACTGGGAAACTAACTCGTCAATAATAACTACCCATTTATAACTTCCCCGCCCGGCGAATCTTTTCCACATCCGAGATTTCAGGGTACTGTTGAATTTTCCTACCACGCTCGCATTCATCTTCGAGTGCATAGAGTACATGTTGATGTTGTGACGCTTAAGGAGTACTTTGAAGTCTTTATTGTAGAACTCGCTACCAAAATCGACTTGTAAATTTTTGGGGGTGCCGCTCCTACGAGTATTTTCTTGAAAGCTTCGGTAAAGTCTATACCGGATTTAGATTTCAGAGGAATAGCCCAAGCAAACTTGGACATGACGTTAATACAGGTTAATAGGTAGTTAAACCCTTTATTAAGTTTAGCATAAGGTATCATTTCCACCAAGTCAGCCTGCATAGATCGTTCAGGCCAGTACAATCACTTTCCATCTCGGAAAATTTTTTCGCACTTGTTTGTGAAATTCTTTTACGAGTTGGTCCATTTTTTTTATTTTCCATTCTGAATCTTAGTTTTGTTTTCATGATCTTCTTAACGATCAAAGCGGCTAGTTTCTCCCGCGATGTCAAAGAAGGATCGTCTCTCACTCTTTGAGCTTTGGAAGCGAGAACTTCATCGGCGACGTGCCGATCTTTTAAATCCGAGCTCTCGGAGTAAGCTACATCGTGTTCTTTGCACCCTTCGTCTAGTTGATTAATCCCAGGATCTCCTCGAGCCAATCTTTTTTCAGTTTGGTTCCTGGACCGCAGTATTGGTAGCTGGGCAAATGTAGTTCGAGTGGTAACGTATCTATGATTTTATTTACGATTACTTTCCCAGATTTGATAAAGGAAGCTCTTTTTGTTCCACATACCTCACAAAATACAACTTCCATTTGTCTGTTATTTTTTGTGGTTATAATAACGGATAGCTCAGGGCCGTTAGCTGTGACACGCTTACATTTGATGCAGTACATCATCGCTATATTTTTTTCGGTTCTTTTTGTGTTATACGTAATTTTTTTTAAATCTAAACCTAAATTTTGATAAGCCACTCTTTTCTCCCGCGCAGTTATAATTTGTCTTTGCTGTATTTGTGATAAAATTTCGATCATTCGCTTCTATGTCCGTCGTGACCGGCCGATGTAGACTCGTACAAAAGTCTGAGTCTCTTTATCAAGTCGTTAGGTTCGTCGTAATATTTATAATCTATTCTGCTACCCGCCGAACCATTATTATGTACTCCGTGCTACGATTAGATTTGAGTTTACGAGTTTTTGAATCGTTGTTCATAAAAATGGCGTCGGTATTTTGTAACATGTCCGCGTAAGCTACTTTAACTTCTGGTGAGTAGGAGGATTCTTTCAGCTCTCTAGAAACTAGCAAACTCCAAAGCCTGCATCTCCCCGTATACTGCTTCCCCCGACCGTAATGTCATTTTCAAAAATGTTAACCACTTTATTCCCCATGGTCAGCTTGCCTTTTTTCGTGTCGTACTGAAGTCCGAATACCGAATCAGTTTCCTTGGGATTTTCGAAAAATTTTGTCAAGAAATATGCAGCCATTGGTCCGATATTCTGACCGGGTAACAAACTATCGAGGGACCTCAGAGTGGGTATGTGGGGAAGCTCCGGTGGAGTATAAATGCGTTTAGCGTGCACCGCAGAATATGAGGGGTGACTTTAGTGCTGGTGCTCGTAGTAGCGTATTCAGTTTTAGCCTCGGGAGAAATTTGTATTATCAGAGGACTTGAATAGTCGGCGAGACTGAAACTGGGATTCTCACTAGGAGTAGCGACATCAGAAGGAGTCAACAATAAATCGGTTTCGTAGTCATCCTCGTCACTTTCTACCTCTTTATAAGCCTTAATTGGGGTAGTTTGCGTGGCTATAATGTTTTTAATCGGGATAGTTTGCGTGGCTAGAGCGTTTTTAATCTGTGTAGTTTGAGTAGCTACACCTAGAACCGGAGTCAGGGTGCTTACTACCGGTTAAAAAAATTCTTGTAGCGATTCTTCTTGCCCTCTCTCGCCCAAACGTCGATTTAAAAACTTTTTAGTTAAATGTCGTTTGAGTTTTGCGATTATTCTATTCTTTTGTTTGATAGGTAAAAACGAACGTTTGTATCTCCCCTCGTTTAATGTTTTGTTAATTGATAAAAACCTGTAAGGCTTTTTCCAACATGTTCTACACAACGTTTTAAAGTCTGAAAATTCCATGTCGGGGTCAACCTGATTTTCATAAACGTGTTTCAAATTTAACTCATCCACGGGGAAAAGAATATAAATTTGCGTTGTCTCTGACCACTTGTTTAGGAATTCTCGTGTAGGATTGACTGCAATAAAAAACATCGGCGTTTGAATGACTTCCTTGAGCAAAGTAACGTTCGATGTTTTTTTGTTTGTCCAAAAGGCAATCGTCAAAAAGAATCAGGTTTCGAAATTTCGGGTCTAGTTCATCGGGCGGAATTAAATCAATTTGAGAAAAATGCTACGTTTTGTCCAATTTTTTCCTCAATTTCGGTAAATACAGACTGCAAAGCTTTGTACTTTGGTTGACATAAAGTTTTACTGTAAATAAATAATCGATCGTAGTCGAGCCATCTTTAGTTACAGATGAAATTAAACAGGTTCTTTAGGTTTTTTCTTAGGTACGAAAAAGTCGTAATTTTTTATTTCTATCGCGTTTTTATATTTATGCATTTTTTTTTTATGTTTACGGAGATAGCAAACCCATAAAGTCTTCGTCGGTAAATTTATCAAAAATATCGGAATGAGCTACTCCAAAATCTACATTGTACCATAATTTCACATTGGTGGGAGACTCGTCGGTGACATACACCGCGATAATTTTCCCAGTGACTTCCGTCAGATTTAAAGCGTTGAAAGATGGCAAGTTAAACCACGGTTTGTCAATAACATTTTTGTTAACTTTTCTTTTAGTTTTGTTGCTATTCTCGTACACCCTAGTTCTAAGACAGATTGGTTTGTCTCCGTTACCCTCGTTCGTCTTCGCAAGAGGAGTAACAGGAAGAAGCCGAATGCATAGAATTGGGATAATAGAACGTAGTCAAAGACACTGGTTTTTGATCGTCAAAATCGATATTAGTTTCGTACGAACGTACCGTTTAAGATTTGTGAACAGTTTTTGAGTTTCCGGGTCTCTAGGTGAAATCCACCCTTTATATTTTGATTTTTCGTCCGAAACGAGAGTCCCCGAACTCTTTAAATCCTTAAATTGTATGAAAGGAGACAAGGAAAACTTTACGCCATTTTTAATCTTCGTACCATTCTCGATTTTAATTTCAGCAAGTTTTTTTGCAAGAGATTGGAAAGATTCGTTTGCCAGGATGGTTGAGACATTTTAAGCTATTCCTTTTATTATATACACAAAATATTTTTTATCATCGGCACGTTTCGAAAGTTTAAGAAATGATGTCGGTCAACAAATTTGGACAACCATTGAAAAGGGCGAGAGAGAATGATTCGATCGGAGTTGGTCCGAGAGGTGAGCCAGGACTTGGATATGTTTTAACCCCCGAAAACAACTACGATATGCAAAGCAAGTGGTTAAAGGGCAATTACATCCATTTTGAC
>JAHWFP010271346.1:41228-57675 GCA_023313725.1 Lithobius niger
ACGATATGCAAAGCAAGTGGTTAAAGGGCAATTACATCCATTTTGACATGCATGTTTGACTTTTGGATCACTTACACAATAACTAAACACAAGAATTGCGGTAAAAATACGTTACTTACGTCCGATATAACAATTTAATTACTGCATCACCAAAACACGACACAGAGATCGCCATTGTTTTGCTGGAACGCTCAGAAATTATGACGACATATGTCACTTTTCGAATTCGACTCGCAGCCGATTGAGAAAGCTGTATTGACTGTGAGGAGCTCAAGCATCTGACGGCCTTAGCTGGCCGGCAGTGTAGTCGCCTGCTAAGGCCGTCAGACGCTTGAGGTTCTCACAGTCAATATAGCTATCTCAATCGGCTGCGAGTCGAAATCGAAGAGATCCATCTGTCGCCATTAATTTCTGCGCGTTCCAGCAAAACAATGGAGACCTCCGTGTCGTGTTTTGGTGATGCAGTAATTAAATTGTTATATCGGACGTAAGTAACGTATTCTTACCGCAATTCTTGTGTTTAGTTATTGTGTAAGTGATCCAAAAGTTAAACATCCATGTCAAAATGGATGTAATTACAACTAAAGTAGGAGTAGTATCAAACCCGAAGACGCCGTCAATTATTCTCAGATCGGTACTCTGACAACCGACGTTCAGAAACTTAAAACCGACTTGCCTCAATCCATTTCTCTCCGACGAATTGGCTTCCACCATTTCTAGCATCGAAAAAAACATGTTGTGTGTAGACAGAAATTTCTACACGAAGAAGAAGCAAATTAAGGACGTGGCTTTCCCCCGGCAGATGCAGCGACAAAAGTCTACATTGACAGGAATTGCCTACTACCGGATGGGCAAAAAGTATACTTCAACGCAACGAACAAACCGATAAGAAATCTAAGCAAGCCTACTTTACCGAGTGATGCCGCTACAAAGGTATTCGTTGACAGCAATTGCTTGATACAAGACGATCAGAAGATATACTTCGATGCCGCGAATAAACCGATTAGAAATCTAAGCAAGTGACTTACCTAGTGACGCGGCCATGAAGAAATTTGTGCACGAAAATTATTTCATGATTATCAGTTTCTGCATGAAAAACCCTTTGCATAAAGAAGTCGACTGGTTTGTTAATTCCGGATCTGTCGCGAACTACATAAGTACAAGTTATGGTTTAATTCGTAAAGCAATTTTATACTGCAACGATCAGAGCGTAAAAGTCGTTGCTAAATGTATAGCTGGAACTAAACCTTTCTCATTACTAAAACAAAAGAAGCGCATTCAACGACTGCCATTTTCGACGTTCCTTACGAAATAGAAATAGATTCAGACATCGTGGTACACACGGTCGGAGATTTTGATACGGAAGACGTTTTTTTCCAGTTAGATTTGCGCGTCACTTTTCAACAGATTTTCTATCAGAGAGGACCCATGTTTCCGAAACAATTGAAATAACAGGGTTTGCCAGAAATGGTAGAATAGGCTACACAGTGATTTCTGTCTCCATCGTGGAAATCTTCCAAGTTTACGATTCCGTTTTCACCAGTAAGCTTAAGTTTTAAAGGAAGCGTGTCTTTACTAAAAGTATCTCTAAATTTCAGAATTTTCATTACTCTAGCCAATAGGTTTAAATAATGGTTTGTTAAAGGTTTATCAAAGTCGATTAAACCCTGGGTGGTCTTAAGTAAAGACCTTTGCCACGGGACAATTTTTTTGGCTTCGTTTCTCGTTTAGATTTTTTTCTTCGACCCGGAACCTTCCACTTGCTTAAGATGTCACACGAGTTCAGCTAGAATTTGTACGTCGTTTTGTGTTTTTTTTACGGCAGATACCACCCCCGTGGTCCCTCCTGCCAACCCACCAATTTTAGCCAAAATCGGCCCTAGCAACACCAACGGCAAAAAGCCACCTTTCTTTTTTCGTGGTCTAGTTTTGAGCGCCATATCTTTTTTATTAATAAACAACTTCGACTTTGCCTCTATCCAACTTTAGATTCATTTTCCTGTTGCTAACGAGCAGAGCGCGACAGACAGTGTTAGCTGGGACCGCTGCTCTAAACTTCATTTTGACTCGTCCATCCACGATTCCGGATTACAGCCTCTCGGCCTGTTTGGAGCAATCCAACACCACGAGTGGATAGGCTTTCTTGAACTGAAGCAAGTCGAAACTCAAATCGTTGGTGTCATAATACAGCTGCCTAAATTGCTGCGCCATTCTGTACTATCCAGTGGCAAAATTAGTATTCAGATCGAGAAACGGATATGTTTCGGAATTTAGAGTCACGTGAGCGTCTTGCAAACTACAGTGGTCGAACACGGCCGGATTTTTACCTAAATTGTCCTGTGTGTTTGTTTGAAAAGCTAGAACTATCCACCTAGGTTTTTCAACCGCAGAAGTAGTCAGCACGCACCAAGTGAAGTTCGTATTTTCACAGAACTCACAGCTATCGTAATGCCAGTGTCTAAATCCTAAATCCACCGTAGTTCCGCTGTCTATGAGATTGTAAAGTTTAAGTTTTTGATCGTCGATGCGGTAATGTGGGGAATGAGCCAAGAAATGCTACTAAGAACAAGTTTACCACTGGCCGTGGCTGCAGCTTTGAAGATGGCATTTGTATCTCTGGTTCTCATGTTGTGAGCACGAGTTTAGTTCCATAAATTAGCTTGTCGTAATTTTCGAAAAATCCCATGATGTGTTTCAAGGGAATGGCGAATGTAAAACTTCCTTTGGGAGTTGTTACTACAATGATGGACGCGTGCCGCTGTTTGAAACCCAAGTTGTCGGTTAGATCAGCAGCAACAGAAGCTGCACTATCCAATGCCCAGCACTGACCGAGCAATGCCGGCTGTTCTGCCGATCTGTAAGAGAGCAGCCCTTTCGTTAGGGTACCGAATCCCGGATAATTTAACTCGTCTACTTGTTTATCACCTAGATGGTATTTTATATTAGAAAACAGGAACATGGGAGCATTATTACGCAACGTCGCTGCATCAACATCGGCATAAGCCGAGTCATCGTGCTTCAGCAACCTGCCTTTAATCAAGAGGTAACTGTTGGCAATGTGCAGAAATAAATCTTGGTTTTCCATGTGTATCTGAATTTCAGATTTTACATTGTTGAGATTCGTACCGACAATGGGATTATATTCGTGATAGGTGTAAGATTCGATCAACGAGTCGTACAATAAAGGTTCGTTGATTTTTAAATAGTCTTCTACAATGCTCATTTCTAGCCGTTGTTATACATTTGATGAAAACTTTGTTTCTAGGCGTTAAACTGCTTGTGTTTTTATTATTATTAAAATTGATATTATTAAAGTTACGAAAGAATTCTTTTCCTTTTTTTCCAAACACGAGCATCTTGTCCTTTTGTTAATTTTTAAATTTTAAATGAAGTCGTACCGTGAGGGTCTCCCCATTCATATTCAACGGCTCGTTGGTCTGAGATGGAAGCCACACTCTTGTACTTCTGATTAAGTTCATAGTAATGGGTTATACTAAATAGATTAAATTATGTGGAGACTCGATGATTTTGAAACCCGGAGGTTAATTTGGATAAAACTAATATAAAGTGGGTTGAGTGACACCATTTACGTAAGAATTTTCGATGATGTCAACGTGCACAAAAATTGTGTTTATATTTATTATTTCGACGGTATTTTGACTTTCTCGACTCCTCAAGTAGGTTCCTAAATGTATCCCCAAGACTCGAGCCAAGCTCTTTTCACCCGTAAAGGATATTCCTTATTTTGAATCGTTAATTATCAAGTTGGTTCTTAAAGTGTTTACGTTAGGAAGAATCGAAATAGCTTCCGTGTCATGACCATTTTGATCTATCGAGTTTTTGAGAAATTTATTCAAATCTTCAATTTCGTAAGTTCCGGAGTGACTATCACTTTCTGCCAAGGTATACCAGCATCTGCGATGTATTTAATTTAGTTATTTTTTTAATCGATGTTGTATATGCTGTTATACGTGTCTAAATTAATAAGCGCCAATTCGTAGCTTTTTTCAGGGTCCAAATGAATCAGAGTATTTAGATTAAATGTCAAGTCAGAGTCTTTGCCAGTGTGGATAAAAGTACAAGAGTCTATTTCTTTTTTTTAATTCCTTTTTTCATCCGATAAACAGCGTCATATGAGGTAGCAAAAAGCACTTTCCGCCTTGCTCCAGATAGATGAAAGGGATAAAACAAAAGGTAGCAAAAGGCATTTTCCCACCCTCCACCAGATAGACGAAAATGAAAAAAGGTTGTAAAAGGCATTTTCCCACCCTCTTCCAGATCGACGGCCCGCCGGAACGCCCACTTTGATCATGTGAACGGAAGTTACATCATTACCCCCACTTTGATCACGTGACCGGAAGTGATGTAGTGAAAGGTAGCATCACTCCACCAGATCGACGAAATCGAATGGAAGGTAGTAAAAGGCACTTTTTCATCCTCCGCCATCTTGACGAATACGAAAAAAAAAAAAGTTTTAAAAGCTACTTTTCCACCCTCCTCCAGTTAGACGAAAACCGGAAGTGATGCCCCCACTTTTCATCAGGTGAATGGAAGAGCATCATTACCCCTATTTTGATCAGGTGACAGAAAGTGTGGGTATATAGGTGACTTAATATCGTATTCTACCCTACTTCTGAAGGGGTATTGTTCGAGTCGTGGTTGCAACAAAGAACAAACCGTGCTGACGTTCTTTAATTCAGAAGCTTTACAAGGTGACTGTGCATGCAACAACGTTTACACAAAGACAGCATAGTTATTGCTTGTTTGGTCAAGGGTTCTGTGCTCGTGTTTATTGATTGCTACTCGATTCCAAAGTCCCCCATCACCATTCATAGCATGGAAACTCAACAGCAAATAGTCTCTTCAGACAATTTCTCTTACAGGAGTTCCGGCGGCTGTGTTCTCAGTACGCCGGTTATCAGCGGCTGTTTACTGATGGGTCGAAGTCAGACGCTGGCGTGGCTTGTGCTTGTGTTTGTAAGGGAGTGACGGTTGCCCATCGCCTTCCATCAGGCTATTCTGTGTTTTCTGCAGAGCTTTTGGCTGTCGGTTTGGCGGTGGAGTGGATCCTTGGCCTTCAGGGCACGCATTTCATTATCTTTAGTGATTCCATGAGTGCCCTGGAGTCCTTGGCGAATTACAATCCTCGGAACCCCTTGACACAACGTGTCCAAGCTTTGCTTTCCCGCTTGCCTGGCCAGCGGAAAACCGTGCTTTTCTGCTGGATCCCGGGCCATGTTGGGATAGGTGGAAATGAGCAAGCGGATTCTGCAGCAAAAGGGGCCCTTTCTGGCCCTCTCGGTAGGGATCTCAGGCTTGTTCCCTCGGACGCTTTTCCAACTCTGTGTCTGAGGTTACATGCTTTTTGGCAAGCCTCGTGGGATGGACAGGACGGTAATAAGTTACGGGCCATTAAAGGCACTGTCGAGGAGTGGCACTCAGCGTGTCGCCGCAGTCGCCGTGAGGAGGTTGTGTTGGCCCGTTTGCGAATTGGTCACACCCGACTTACTCACTGTTTCCTTTTGCGGGGGGTTTACCCTCCTGAATGTTCTTGGTGTCGACGGCCACTTACGGTCCGGCACTTGCTTGTTGATTGTCGCCATCTTGATGGTGTTCGTCGTCGGTTCCATCTTCCGCATGACATTGCGCGTCAGTTGGGCGATAAGTCTGTCCTCCTGTCCGGTGTTTTTCAATTTTTGCAGGAGGTACAGATGTATGACAAGATTTAGATTAGGGGTTTGGATAACGTCTCTGTAATGTGTGGTGCAGTGGCAACCCGGACCACTGCACTGTGACTGAGGTTGGCGCTAATGACCAAGTTGTCGACGCGCCATTAAGCCTCAATCCCCCCCCCCCCCAATTTCTCTTTAAAAAATTTATAGAAGTTGTTTGAAGGGGCTAATCAGTGTTGAGTTTCCACAGTATGAACGGTAATGCGGTACTTCGAAATCAAGTAACAATCCAGAAATAGAAGTAGAGAACAGTGGATAACTAGGTCATTCGTGGTTGCGCAATAACGGTTGATGGATGCTTTCGGAAACTTGAATAGTGATAAAAAAAACAACAGTAAGACAACAAACGTGTAATTACAGAACGGAGAGCCAAATGGCTCCATCAATGATAAATAAACATGTATACAAACAAACAAATAAATTAAAAATAACGAAAAATATGATCATGACGGATACTTGCATGATGACGGATGACTTCGAAATAATTAACAGTGATGTGGCACGACAATTAATGTTTAATTTCTTGCATACGTGTATGATAAACAAAAATGTATTTGAAAGCTCTATATTTAACAAATAAGTAAAAATAATAAAAAATATGACAGACGATAGTGGCAGCGTGGCTAGCATTACGCTTCTCTGAGAGGCAACCTTCATCGGGTAGGGTGAGAGCTATCCATCAACTAATTTGTTTTAGTTTTCTGCATCACTTTGCTGGCTCACTGTTAACATAAGGTTCCGAGTCGTGGCTACATTGTTGTGTCGGGTTCACACCCTTATCGGAATGTGTCACGGAAACTTTCCTCGGGTAGGGTGAGCCACCAAATAATTTGTTTTAGTTTTAGTATTCACAAGTAGAATTGGTGTAGAATTGACAAGTATTGAATGGTTATAGTGTTGTTGTGTTCCGTTAGGTATTTTATGAGTTTGTTGTGTTAGGTTAACATATTTCAAATGCTAATAAATTAACGTAAAATGTGTAGGAATAACAACGAAATATTAACCATAAACTGGTCGGGGGAGGGGGGAAGAGTGAGCCTTAATGGCGCGTCGATAGCTTGGTCATTTCTGTTAAGTATTAATAAGTATTAAAAACAATCATTAATTAGCATAAAATCTTCTTTTGTCATTGCATTGTAGCGTGATTCCGTAATACCCCTTCAGACAATAACAAATCTATTCCTTCGACAAACTTTACTTGCTACATTGCTGGCAGAACCTGCTTGTAGGTTCTGTCAGAATCCACTAGTGGGGTCTGCCAACAATGGCTTTGCAGCAATGGTTCATTGTTCGGAATCCATACCGAGAATTATATGTATGTGGTATAATTTGTAATCAAGGTAGAATGCAGTGACACAAGCGAATTTATACTTACTAATACTTGTGTTTAATACTTATACTTAAGAATAATGTCTATTTCTTATTCCTACACTTTTGCCGTTTTCCTACGTGGCTCCAGACGGAAATCTCCCATCATTCTGGTAATTATTGTAGCTCTCACCCTAACCTATGATGGTTGCCTACCAACCAACGGGGATTCATTACCATTGATCCGCAATTTCCGATTACTAGTGAAGCCTCCAAGCCATGCTGACACAACCGTCTGTCATATTTTTCATTATTTTAAATTTATTTGTTAAATGTGTGCTGAAAAATGCATCTTTATTTATCACTAATCGAGCCCATTTTACTCTCCCTCTTATAATCAGTCGTTTATTGCCATTCAAGATTTCGAAGGCAGCTGTCATCGCACAATCAATAGGATATTAAACGACGAATAACCCAGTTAGCCATCAAGGGTTCTCTGCTTGTGTTTATGGATTTTTACTCGATCCCGAAGTACCCCATCGTCATTTAAGCTGCAAAAACTTAACAACGAATAGCCCCTTCAGCCAACTATTCTTAATTTTTTTTTAAAGTTGTTGGCTAAAGGGACTATGCCTCGTTAGGTTTTCATTGCTTGAACGATGATGGTGTGATTCGGAATTGAGTGACAGCCATAAACACGAAAAGAGAACCCTTCACCAAACAAGTAGTAACAGTGCCGTCAACAATATCACATCTTCGTGCAAAGTTTTCTGCAAAAATGGAAAATTGTTTCGGATCACTGCAGAGAAATGGAGCACGCATCAACACAGAAGGAAGAAAAACATGGCTTCAATACGCATTGTGAGCTTTGTAACGGGTTCCCTGGACACCTTGAACAATATGATATAGGCACAGTCGTGTGGTCAGAGTGTTCGACTAGACGCCACGAAAAAGTTCCACCCCCCACCAAGGTACACATTAAAAAAAAACCCAAACGTTGTCTGATGGTACAAAAGAATTATGCGTGGGGATGGGAATGCATGTGAGGTCTCAACTGGACAGTTATAACCTACCTTCCTTCCCCCTCACAATATAAAAACCTTGTAAATCCAAGGCCACGTTTTATTTTCAAAGTACTCTTATTATAGAATTCTGCACTCATATGTTCAGAAATAATCTTACTTTTGTAATCACGTAATGAAAACAAATGTTCAGTAAATTGTGTTAAATAATGTGCTCAACCTTTTCAATGTTTGTTGCTACAGGATGCCAAAAGGAATGTGGAGCTTCCAGAATTTCCGTATTTTAATAGTAACATTCATAATAGCAACTATACAGTTTTTATTGCTCATGTAGGTTTAACATCCAGCAGAAAGGGTTGTGGAAAACCTGCCGTTGGGGCCACGACCCGTTCGAAAAGCAAAACACGTGGGAAGAAATCAGCTAGATTAACAAGCACAACAGAAGCACAGTATGGAGAATTCCCCTGGCAAGTATGACTGATTAATATATTTTTTGACCAAAGCAAGCAAAGCTCCATTCTCACCCAAAAACTACATTTCACTGTCATCAATCTCCTCCTAGACGGCTTGACCAATCTTAATGAAATTTGGCGTGTTGATAGACTATCGAAGGGATGGTTTTAAGCAAAAAATTCAAGATCGGACAAGCCACGGAGTAACTGCCATTGAAGTACAATTTCCACAGAATTAGCACGGGAATCGCGTTAATCCATTCACACATGAAGATGCTAGTGAAAGCTAGTGTTGAATGCTACTGTTGCTCTAACATTGCTAGTGTTGAAGCGTTCAGCAAAAGAAATTTGCGTGTTGCATTGATCGATTCATATCCGAAAACTGCATTTCGTTGTGTTCGAGCACCTCCTAAATGCCTTGATGGATATCGATGAAATTCGGTATGATGGTTGGGATTATTGAGGGGACGGTGTCAAGCTACGAAAATTCAAGATCGGACATGCCACGGAGAAACTTTTGATGAAGTACGATTCCGCAATCTTCCATAGAAATAACATGGTAATCGTGTGTTAAGTGCATTTCTTTGCGATACCGCCTTCTGGACTGTTTGACCGGTCTTCATGAAATTCTACATGGTGTTGACCGGTCTTCATGAAATTTTACATGGTGTTAGGGCATAATGTTAGGATTTCACGACAATAACCATACAGTAGAAGCACCCACAATTACCGGCATGGAAATGCCCAAAGGATTCAAAGAGTTTTAGCGAGCATTAACCGCACCCGGTCATCTGCCCGACGAAGCTCTAAGGCCCTATGTCTGCAGCACCCAGAATGGATTCCCAGGAGGTCACCCACCCAAATACCAATCGGGGCCAATGCTGCTTAACTTCGGTGGTCTGACGAGAACCGGTGCCCACACTTACCCTCCAACAATGCTCGCTGCTTACGTTGGCGTTCTGTTTCGCTCCAATTTTTCAAGAGCCTTTCCTTCAAAACCTACTAAATATTAAATGCGAGTCGTGCGTTTTCAGAAGCTAGCTAATGGCTAAATGAAGATAAACTAACGATTATTTATATACATCATTAAAAACGTCAAATGTGCGTGCGTTCTTGAGTGTTTGTACGTCTCCTCTTCTGGAATAAAGTCACCTACAAAGATGAAAGCGCCAGATGAAAAACAATTAAATTACGCTTCGAAGAGGGGTATTTTCATATCTGTAACTTGATTTTTTTACCCTCAAATACACAAAAAACAGCTCCGAGAACTGTTTCATGATGTCTAAGTTCCATCAAACCTTTGCAGTCCAGGTAAACTAATTAGCAAGAAACTTGGTTGCAGAAAGAAAAAACCTCCTAAAAGGATTATATATTTTTGCATCATACTCACTATGCAAAATGACATGTAGATCTTAAAACTGGTTGGCTTCAAATGGTTGGATGCCCTAAAAAAGCAGTCCTGTAGGTTTTAAAGGGATGAAAAACACTGGCGTTTCTGAAGCACGGTGCCGGGACTGAGCCAGCAAAGTGAGCGATTTCCTCGTATAGTAAACATTTGCAACGCATTTCTCGCTTTGCTCGCTCAATCTTTCATTTGCACTACTCTTACGTTAGTAGGGATCTTACCTCCTGAGCAGTAGGCATACAGACACAAACAAAAAAAATCAAAGTTTTTGAAAGATGTAGATGAAATTTAGATGTATTAAGGAATGTGATGAACGAAGTGTGAGCAATAATCGGAATTGACTTGCATCCAAATTATCAGTACATCACATCTCTGGGGGATCAAAGAAACTATATGAATCATGGATCGACGCTAACAGAATGAACAAACTGAACGATATAACTAGTCTAACTAATGGTTTCAGTGATTTAAAACTAACAGTAACACTAAATGAAGTAAATCGAAAATGAACTTATCTTGAAAGTGTTAATAAAAAATGTGGTTAACAAAATCAGTCAGGCTCCCTAATATTAGCTAGTCTACAAAATCAGTCAGTCTAGCCAGCTTCAACATAGTCACTTAGGAATCCACTTCGGAATTTCACTTTGTTATGTCACTTAAAACCTCATAATAATTTATGTGTTACTTCTATACTTACTTTAGGTCTCCCCTAGTGTATTTTAGGTTTGATGTACATGGATTGTATGAATGTATTCTGTGTTTCCTTTTTATTTTATATTTTTGTTTGTATTTTGTTGTTAACACATATAACATTTTTTTATGCTTCGTGCTATGAGTCAGTAAATAAATAAATAAAAATAACGACTGCCATTTCGATTTCTCAGGTCGTCATATTTGCTGGCTATGGGAAAAATAAATACCCTGTATGTGGAGCAACTTTAATAAGTAGAACACAGGCTATCACGGATTATTCATGCTTGAAAGAGTATGTATTTATTAAAATTATTAATGTCATTTGTCCTTTATTTGGAGATAGTAAATAAATAGCATACTCTGATTAGTTTTATTACCATCATTATAGTCTTACCATCACAGTGTGACAGCTTGGGTTAGTGGTAGGGAAAGGATATTTTGGTATCAGAGGCTGAATGAGAAGATTGTTGAACCTGGTTAAGGTCGCGGATCAAGGATATAACCCGTTAAAACGAATGAAGGGTTAACACGTTAAGAGTTAACGTGAGCCACGTTAACCTTATCAGAACCACTAGTTTAAATTTCACCATGTTAATGCACAGTTGTGTAACCTAAAAGGGGTGAACAGTTTCACTTACCTTTGGGCCATTTCAATGTCAAGATTTTAACACCTTGCCTTATAATCCATGATAAGTACAATACCTCACTCTTTAGCCTGTAGTGGCTGAAATAACCTTTGCCAGTATTCGTACGACTTCCTGCCTGTTGGGGAAAACTGAACCCAAACAAATGAAGCTACTGGAAACACTAGGCCTAATTTTTAAAATAAGTTCAGAAAGATGGAGTCAACTTCTTTTAAGTTTTAAAAAATTCTTGAAGACTTGAAAAATCTAGCACTATTCCTCTCGTAGATTATCATACGTAATATCCCAAGAGCTAAGGAAATTATCGATAATTTTTTCAACTCGAGTGTTTTGGCCCCTATAAACTCACGAGTGCTATTTAGGCAGACATTTATTTCGGCACTCGGGAAATTATCTGCCAATAAATAGCACGAGTGAGTTTAATGGGCCAAAACACGAGTGTTGAAAAAAATTTGACATAATTTCCAATAGCTAGCGGGGTATTTAGTTAGAGAATTTCACGTCATATTTCAGTATTCAGCACTCTAAATTTCGTATGCAACATTTAAAAATGTTATAAAAATCACGCTGCCATCCAAATATCGGCTCGCCGATTGGCACTACGGCCGCCAGGAATAAAATTGATATTCGCCGCCGCTGAAGAATTTTTCATTGGGGCACACCTCCAAACTTTTTTCTTTAAACAATTCCGTAATAATAAATTAATAAATGCAGTACATAATTTTATTTTTTTCTAAAATTGCAACAGTAATTTAAAAAACAAACAATCAAATACGGACTGTAGTGGAGCGTAATAAATTTCAAAACGGTGTTCAGAATTTGTTGTTAGGTTACGTTGACCTTAGGCCTAACGAAACAGGCGGATTAACGGGTTTCGCCACAAGCTTCTACGTGTGATTGCAGGCGTTGCTAGGTTACGGAAATCAACGACACAGTGCGTATTTCGAAAGAAAGGCCTTCCGGACTGTTACTGGTAGGAAAATACGTACTTTTATTTGAAATGAATTCAACAAACGTATCGTAACGTGTCAATTGTGTAACGTTTGAAGAGAGTGACTGCCAAAAGTGTATCAACTTCTGAAAGTGCTCGCCATGTTTTGCACGGTTTAGCATTACGCTGCGTCGACCAATGAAAGCTGCAGGATATTACGTTTGAAAGCTACTGCGTGATTATCAAACGTAATGTTCCAAGAGCTACGGAAATTATCGATAATTTTTTTCAACTCGAGTGTTTTGGCCCCTATAAACTCACGAGTGCTATTTAGGCAGACATTAATTTCGGCACTCGGGAAGTTATCTGCCAATAAATAGCACGAGTGAGTTTAATGGGCCAAAACACGAGTGTAGAAAAAAATTTGATAATTTCCAATAGCTCGAGGGGTATTTAGTTAGAGAATTTCACATCATATTTTAGTATTCAGCACACAAATTTCGTATGCAACATTTAAAAATTGTATAAAAGTCGCGCTGCCGTCCAAATATCGGCCCGCCGATTGGCACTACGGCCACCAGGAATAAAATTGGTATTCGCCGCCGCTGAAGAATTTTTCATTGGCGCACACCTCCAAACTTTTTACTTTTAACAATTCCGTAATAATAAATTAATAAATGCAGTAAATAATTTTATTTTTTTTTAAATTGCAAGAGTAAATAAAAAAAAAACAATCAAATACGGACTGTAGTGGAGCATAATAAATTTCAATACGGTGTTCAGAATTTTTTGCTAGGTTACGATGACGGTAGGCCTAACGACCCAGGCGGATTAACGGGTTTCACTACCGGCTTCTACGTGTGATTGCTGGCGTTGCTAGGTTACGGAAATGGACGACACAGTGCGTATTTCGAAAGAAAGGCCTTCCGGACTGTTACTGGTAGGAAAATACATACTTTTATTTGAAATGAATTCAACAAACGTATCGTAACGTGTCAACTGCGTAACGTATGAAGCGAGTGACTGCCAAAAGCGTATCAACTTCAGAAAGCGCTCGCCATGTTTTGCACGGTTTAGCATTTGCGTCGACCAATGAAAGCTGCAGGACATTGCCTAATTGATTAAGTTTTAAATTTAGCCAATCAACACCGACTTACAGTGATAATCATGCAGTAGCTTTCAAAAGCTACTGCGTGATTATCACTGTAAGTCGGTTGTGATTGGGCGAATTTAGTACACGATCAAGTAAGCAAATTTCTTCAGGAAAATTCTCACTTTAAGTCGGTTGTGATTGGGCGAATTTAGTACACGATCAAGTGAGCAAATTTCGGTCAGGGAAATTCTCAATGAAAAAATGATTTGCTTAAAAATAACTGATGAAAAAAAACGGGAATGCTAAAAAAAAGTGGTAGTGCTTTGTAAGATTATAACTGCAGCTTGACTTAAAATAATTGAGTCTCCAAAATCGCATAACGCTAAAATGGGAACGAATGTTGTAAAAAGCACTCTAACTTACCGAATTGAAAATCGACAAACAAATAATAGCAATTATACTTAATTTCTATTTTTTGGTGGTATGAGGATCCATGGGTCTATATGAGGATCACTCACAAAGCTCTTGTTGCACGTGAGACATTAAAATCAGATGTGGTCCTTCTAGGTTTCAAAAAAGAAATATAGAATTCTCTACAGCCATAGTAGAGATAAACGTTTATTTTGACTTAAGTTGTATTGTATGGTAATACACAAACATATATATTCGTTTCGTTGCAGCCGTGATGGTACTCCTGTGACCTTAGAATTTGGCCTGTACGATATTACCAGAGAAGAGGAGAGTTCGGTTCTAAAAAGGAATGTTAAGAAGTGGTTCGTAGAGAGTGGTAGCGAAAATGAGACTGGCACCTTGTTAGCAATTGTTGAGTTTGACCCAGTGGAGTTGGGTGCTAATATTCAAATGATATGTTTACCTTCTGAAGGAGATGATGATATTTCACATGCAACTGCCACCATCAGTGGCTGGGAAAATAGCTTTGCACAAAATGGAAGTAAGTAATGCAGTAATGGTTTGGTTCCTGAGAAATCCACTGCAGTAAACAAGGAAAAGTTTTTTTTAATTAAAAATCAACTCCTAGAAAACTTACAGAGGATATAAAGCTATCTCCAATTTTTAAAAGTTTAATACCGTGGAATTTTTGGAGGTTGAGAATATACATTACCACGCGTAGCATTTTTTCTCTTTTTAATTACAATTTGCATTGAACAAAATGCTTTACTTTCCATTATAAACTTACGATCTGTGTGTATGTTGGCTCGTATGTAACTCTTACCAGCTCGTGTATGACAACACAGTTGTGGATAGGATGCCTTATTTTCTCAGTGTTATCTGAAATGTGTTGTTCTTCTGCCATTGCCGTAGATACGATGGCTTAAAGTTGCACTTCTCAACATTGCCTAAGACGTGACGGTTTAGTATTTTTCTTCTACCTTTGCCTGGCATGCGATGGCTTAATATTGGTCGTCTACCAGTGCCTAACATCCGATGGCTTAGTGTTGTTCTTCAATCGTTGCTAGAGATGCGATGGCTCCGAGTCGTTTATCTACCATTGCCTGAGAGTTTACGGCATTGTGCTGTTCGTTTTACCTCTGCCTGAAATGGTTCGGTGTTGCACTTCAACCGTTGCCTGGGATAGAAGAACCGTTTTGATAGAAGAACAGCCTTCTGATGTTCGTCTACTGTTGCCTGATCAGCGATGGCTTAGCACTGTTCTTCTATCGTTGCCTGAAATGTGATGTCTTAGTGTTATTTCTCTACCGTTATTTGCGACGTGATGGCCTAGGGTTATTCTTCTACCATTACCTGATATATGATAGCTTAGTGTCGTTCTTCTATCCTCGAACTGCTTTTAAAATGTTTCAATATTTGACGAAGTTTCCAAAAGTTTATTGCTATTGCTTATTTTTTTTTTCAGAATCAAAATGTTGCTTTCAGTGGTGAATTGTGGACAACTTCATGGTTTTTTTTCCATATTTCAAGGAATATTTTCTGTGCATTTCAGGCAACAACCTATTGAAATTAGAAGTCGACGTTATCTCAGCAGCTGAATGCAAACAGTTGGTTCTGAGTACAGACCTTGACCTTGCCTCTAAGGTATCTGAAAAAATCCTTTGTAGCACCACATCACCTGAAGAAAATGATCCAGTTTGTCCGGTAAGTGTGTCATCATCAGGAGCTTATAAAGAATTTTGCAAGACGTGCCCAGTATTGAACAGAGTCTTAATACTGGCCACTTCTAGCAAAATTGTAGCGTATGACGGACTACAGTGACCAACTTGGCGAATATTTGTGCTAAAAAACGTGTCCATCTTATGAGGAATTTGTAGCAGGTAAGAAGTAGCTTTCTTGCCATGATAAGTCAGCTCAGTCGAAGTCATATTTCAGTTATTTGCTGTAGTTGTTGGCGTAAGTCAGGCAAGAAGCTAGCATCGATCGAAAATCTACTTCAGTATTTGTACATAAATTAAATAGGCAAGGAAAGCTTTTAATTTGGTCAAACGCTAGACTGCAGTCACAGTCAGGGAAATATGGACACTGAAAATGTAACCTTCACTGCACTACAGTTTTATGCATTAGTTTCTACAAGTTCTGGTGCATTTAGTATTACCAGTTAGTGGCGAACGTTTGTGGCCACATTGTAGGTTACTGAATTGTGAAGCTGAGTGGAATGATTAACCTATCATCTCATTCATGCTGCCGCTGGAGAGTCGTCTAATTTTCACTTTCTGTGACTGTACATCTCTTTCGTATCATCCAGACGGCTTTTGCTGTGTGCCACGAAACAGAAGGAAAAATGACGATTAAAATGCAAACCTCAAACTTTATGAGGGATCCCGGGGACCCTGAACGTTGTGAGCAGGCACTACCGAGTGGTTAGAGTGGTTGTCTAACATCCAGGCATACTCTTGATCGAAACGCATGATCTACCAAAGTACATGTAGGATTGAAAATAAGAGAGTCTAAAAGTCGTCTGGTCTGATAATACAATAGAGGTGAAAGGTTCTTCACCCTTTCTGCTTTTTGTACTCCTAGTTTCATGTGTTTGGGTGATTTAAAAATTACCCACATTTATATAACTACGATCGTAATTGTTGTTTGTTTGTGGATGGGTGTGTGTCCGCAGTGAGAATCTCGATAATCCGTATTCTGTTGACGTCGGTAGTTAGAATCACTATAGTCTTTATTCTGTTAAGTCCGTAGTGGGA